>VCCN01000644.1:0-15997 GCA_006491835.1 Architeuthis dux
TCGAAATCATCAGCCGTGGATATCATACTTATCACATTCAGTTAGCTCTCACCTTGAAAATTAATAAATAAATTATTTTCTTTAAAAAAAAAGTCACCTGTCAGAAGTGGGATTCGAACCCACGACCAAGGCTAAGGTATAAGTATATGTATACAGAAACCTGAGTCTGGCACCCTAGACCGCTCGGCCATCCTGACAGCTCAAATACTCAGTCGTGGATATCATACTTATCACATCCAGTAAGCTCTCACCTTGGGCATTGTATTTAATAAGCCGTTAACTGGAGTATTGTATTTCTATATAAATAGAAATAATCGGCTTTATTCGTTACAGTAGCTGGAATAATTGCTCACCCCCAACCTTACTCTCCCGTTACGATAATCGCACTTGAAACAGACGAGGAGACAGCGAGAATACACTAGTACCCCGTTTAGCGTTGCCCCGTATAACGATATTTTTCTAACATTTTTCGTAATGAATTTTGTAATTTCAAATTTCCGAAATAAATTATGATAAAAGACAGCATGGTGGAGAGTCTCCGAAACAATTGTATACAGTACACTTACAGATCCAGGGAGTCTTCCAGGGTCTTCTGGAAGATCCTCATAAACTTTTCGAACATTTTTATTTAGATTTTGAGTGTTATAAAATCAGGATTTTTTTCCTGGCTTTATAACAGTCAAAATCTTAATAAAAAATGTTTTTCAATGGTGACGCCATTTTCGATGACAGTAAAAAAAATGTATTTTAAAATTCTACCAAAATTAAAGTTCTTGTCAAATGCAGATAATTTGTTGAAAAATACTTAGTTTTATCATCGGTCAACTAAACTGCGCTAAAAATGTCCTACATTTTGCATTAAAAAAATTTAAAATACATTTTCAACACTATCAATCAGCACGTTTCAAAGGTAGTGATCGATGTTTATAATCGGGCGTTGACAGACAGGCTAATTTCTGCAGACATGTCAGCCGTACGGAAAGACACAGGGGACATAACTCAAAATGCAGTAATAATTTACAAGATTAATATGCACCATAGCTGTGTTGTGAAAGAATGCGCATTGTCGTCTGCATCAATCATTTGTAGCCTACCATAATTTGAAATAGCGGTCAATTTACATAAACAAAAAAAAATATGAAAAATACCCACAGTTATTTCTTTTCTTCATTTCGCTATATTTAATTACTCATCCTTGGTATAATATTTTATATAAGTTTCAGTCGAAGCAAGATATAGATTATATTTTAAAATATCGGGTTATTCGAAATAACTGATGAAAAATGGTGAAAATTCTTTTTCTTTTTAATATTGAGTTCAAAAGGAGACCGGGAGAATTCCGTAATACCTCGCTTAGTATTGAATAAGACTAAAAAGCTGCCAAGAAGAAAAATATTTACTATATTTTCCTGTTGTTTTAAGTCCAAACGTAAGAGTTCCGTTCGAGCGGTTCTGGAATGTTTTCCTAAAGGTAAGCATAATAAATATATCGATATTTTTTCCCAGATCAAAAGGAGACAGGGAGGTTTCAGTAATACCTCGCTAGTGTACACGACTGAATTATTATGGTGAATGTACATTGTAAGGATGAATGGGTCGCGAGAGAAACTAGTTAAGAGTAATATAGACGGCGATGACCACAACCCCCTCCCCAAAGAAGCGGCCTTGTGCCTAAGTGTATTTTTAAGCTAAATAAAATACTTTCAAGGATCATTTCTTAAGTATGCATCGCACGAACGTCTGATACTTTTGCGCGGACGACACACCATGATGAGGAGTTAAAGCAATGGCCTCTGAGCGTGAAGTCGACTAATCTCCTGGGTGGCTCTGACCCTAGGAATTGGTCATTGATGATCATTCCTCTCCCTTTTATATTGAGTGGTGCCCACCCCCACTATTTAAAATTGAACAATAAACTCCTTTCCAGGTAACTGAGTCCCCACACCCACCTAAGAATCTGAGTTATTCATATACTTACGTACTTGTTTACCCATGCTCTCTCTATATTTCGGCCGCATGGCTCAGATCAAAGTGTAGTATTTGTTCTTTGAAGCCTTCCAGTCGAGAAGTTCGATCAAACACCTGCCCGGGACTGTCCCCGTCCTGGAATCCCTGTCCAGCATGCTCAGGATTCGTCCTGTGACCAAAGTCCAGCGTCCCTTCCATTTTTCAAAACAGTCTGCAAAGTTACTGTCTATAGTTTTGAGAGTTTTTCGGACGATTGAACTCCATCTTGTTGTTCATATATAACATTCCCTGTAGATGTTGGAAGAATTAAAAAGGAGAAACTAGCAGACCACTCAAAGTCAGACCCGAGGAACATTTTTAAAAAGCCATAACCAGAAGCGAAATAGAAAAATCTGGATGATTGACCACATCTGGAGAGAGAAAGGCAAATACTATACTCTGTCTGGGAAGAAGTCCATATGATAGACAGAGAACGTCGTTGGAAACTGAGTAAAATCAAAGAAGCAGCACACATCAGCATATCGGCTGAGTGTATAAGTCTACAAGTGCGGAATTCAATTTGGATAGTACATCTGAAGAAAGCGGTAAGATGGATCAGCCGAAACGTCGTGTTAACAACGTAAACAACAAGAAGGTGTCTGCAAAGTCTTCTTTCGTGGTCGCCGTCAGCTGCCTCGTCGCTTTCTTAATCTCATCCACGGTCTGAAATCTCCACCCTTTCAGTGTTGATTTTAACTTTGGGAAAAGCCAGAGGTCGCATGGAGCCAAATCTGGATTGTGGGGGTGAGGGAGGATGGCAGATCTGGGTTGAAATAAACAACCATTCTGCCAACAAACTGTGCACGGGACGCGAAGAATGGGGGAAGGCCCAGTCCAGCGCTGAAAGGTCCAGCTCGGCCGTTCCAGCGCCACTAGAAAATCTAAGGACCATGATGATCATCTTTTAGTTTCCTTCGCTACTAAATGAAGCATACAATCCAGCCTCATTATGTAGTCACTAATCTGTTCGTGTTATTTATTATATAAAATGTTATTACACTATAATTATTACAATATGAGTCCTTTGTTGTATAATGCCGGTAGTTCTTCTCGTCGCCGTGAGAGATGATGACGATGACGATGACGATGACGATGATGATGGGAAAAGGACGTCTCGTTCCGGGTCTGCTTGTTGACGGTAGCTAAAATTTCTGTGGAGGGAAATTAATTTCGAAGAAAAGGCTCTCCCACGTGGGTCGAGAGAAAATCTTCAATTGGAAATCTGTGGTTTTATTTCCGTCGATATAGATTATTTTCTGGGCCGGTTCGCGGGTTACTTTGAGGCATTGAATTCTGTTTCATTTAGTTGTCTACACGAGGGGTCATTTTCCTGTATTACTATGAAGCAATGGTAGTCATTTTAAAATCAAGACTTCTTCCTTTTTTTACTCCCCTCCCGTCCGGGTGAAGGGGGAAGCTACTTCGCAACTGACCTATTTGCCTGTCTCTCCGATTCTAAACTGCTAACTGCCTCTAACCTGCTCTCTCCTCCCTCACCCCTAACCTGCAGGGGATTCTCTTTGTGCGACCCGTCGCTACCGGCTTCAGATCTAAACTTCCCTGATTTGAAGATCAGGGCCCCTTAAAAAGGCCTCCGGTAATACGATATGGGCTTCTGGTCACGTACGCAAAACGCGCGAACACAGAGTGCATTTCATTACAGCTTGTCAATATTCTTCTTAGTTTGAAATAAACAACCATTCTTCCCCCTTCGTTTTATACTGATACGTATGCACTTGGGCGAGTAACAAATTCCTCTCTTCTATTCGCTTCGCTTGCCTAATACTATTGATGCTACTATTACATTCATCCATAAACAAAACAAAACTCACTTTCTATTTAATTTTTATTAGATTTTTTATCTTTTCCTTATAAATTTAAAAACAATTTTTCCATCGATTCTGTTAATTGCTCACACTCACGGTGTATTGAAAAGGTGGACCGATAACGTCTTGGCTAGCTTTGTTGTTAGTCTTGTGAAACTATATACTTGCGCTGGAACGGCCCGAAGAATGATCGACTCGTTCGGCCATTGTGAATGTGGCGGTCACACACACACACACACACACACACACACGCACACGCACACACACACACACACACGCACACACACTCAATGACGTCTCACTTTTCTATTATAGAAAATAGTTTATTTTTATTATTAGTTGAAGTATAGTTACCGATTGTATAAAGATGAAGGTGAATAGCAGTCACAATTAATACAATGAATTATTATCATCTTTTATTTCTATTTTAACAACAACTACAATCTATTCAAACGGTTCTTCGGACGATTGATCCCCTTCTTGTTGTTTGTGTTGTAAATACGACGTTTCGGCTGATCCATTCTTCGATTTTTCTCTGTTTCCAACAGTGGGGGCCACTGTTGGAAACAGAGAAAAATCAAAGAGGCAGCTCATATCAACATGTCGACTGAATGCATTAGTCAGACAAGTGCTTCCGCTGCTCAACAGGCCCAATGAAACAGGAATCTATATATCTAAAGTAGTAATGCATGTATGTATGTTTGTACTCTTATAACTTGAGAACTATGCATCCGAAAGAAAAAGAAAACCATAATCGGATTCAGTACATCTCAATCTACCTGAAGCACAGCGTGTTTTTTATTTCTATTTTAACAACTTCTTGTTGCTTGTGTTGTAAACACGACGTTTCGGCCGATACCATCTACTATAATAACGCCAGGTCATTTTATACATATTTATTTTTTGTCTGTAACACCCGACGGAACGGAAAAACCGAATCAGTATGCTGATATAAAAGTTTTGTTCATTGACTACAGAAATGTTTTGTCTAATTCATTTCATTTTTACAGTTGCTAGAGTAAAGGACTTGAAATATCAATTTCATACTAGCAGAAAACACACAGGAATTTTCAGCTAGTTCATGCGCAAGGCTTAAAATAAGACATTTTGGATTTCAACCATGTATTTATTGAATAATGCATTATTTAAAAAATCATCATCATCACGAACTCTTGGATCACAGATCCCACAACATTATTGGATGGTGGATTTTAAAAAAACTAACTTGCTAAAAACATTCCTATGGGTAACCATTAGTACACACAGAAAGTCTCGTGGTGATGTGTTGGGTCGTTCCTGGGTTACGCTGTAACATACTGACGGACAGACATTTAGTGAATTATAGTGAGTCGCTATCATATTTGACGGCACGTGTACACTAGTACTTGAATGATAGACAGCTGCCGGATTACTAGATGTGATAGTTATGATATCATCCACTGGAGACATGGCCTGTCAGGATGGCCGATCTGTCTAAAACTCATAGGTGTATGTATACCTTAACCAAGACTACGAGTGTTATGATCCATGAATGTGTGCGTGGGTTCGAATCCCACTTCTGATAGATACGATTTAAATATTTTTTTTATAAATATTAACTATTTTACAAACAACTAAATGTGATAGTTATGATATCAACCGCTGATGAAACGGGATGTCAGGACGACCGAGCGGTCTAAGGCGCCAGACTCATGGTTTACCTATACCTTAACCGGGACTACGAGTGTTCTGGTCCACGAATGTGTGCGTGGGTTCGAGTCCCACTTCTGACAGATACGTTTTTAAATATTAACAATTTTACAAACAACGAAATAAACAAATGGTCTCATGCATACAATACCACTGAATCTACTTATATAATAAAGAGAGTGATTTTTTCCGTGTCTCAATGTAACAATGGACTATCACTTAAAGGTAGGTATTTCTGCGTACTTTGGACACCCCATTTTAAAACGTAAATTAAAATTTAAAAACTGTTGTTTGTAAGTTTTTTCTTGTTTTTGTTAGAAAGAATAAAGTCCAAATATGTGTCCGGAAAAAACAAAACTTCAACGTAGAATTGTGCTCTTAAAAGTCAATTTAATGTTTTAAACTATAATTTCCGCCATTTTGTTGACCTTTTCGGAAATTTAAAAAAATTCGAAGTCTGTAATTTAAAAAAAAATTAAAAATCAAGAATTCTTTAGATGTTGTTTTTTTTAAAAATTAGATATACTTAGTTTCATCATTACTGAACAATCCTTAACCGAATAATTACGATTTTCTATTTAAAAACATAAAATCTCTTTTTTTTACCTGGGGGAGGGGTCAAATATTGGCCAACTCTTATCGCCATGATACGCACCTGTTCAGAATCAATTAGCGCATAAGAAGCTATTACGGAAGTCGGTATTTGTCAATAAGAAGTGGGCTGACTGTGAGATTATGACAGCAGTTGTGTGCTCTTTGTTGACATGAAAATTATAGAAAATTTACGTTTATGTCCATCCGTAGAAAAATATCGGCCAATTTAATCACAACAAAAATAAATAATTTTAAAAAACTCCCATGATTTCAGTTTTCATTTTGTACATATCTTTACTTACCCTTTCACAGTACATCACGTGAGAACAGATTTTAACTGATTAGAACAGAAACAGAGTACAAAATAATTTTTTTAAAAACAGTAAAAACTTAAACATTCTCTATAAAAAAGATTTTAATGCTAAGATTATTTCTCTTTTTATGGAAAATAGCGATAAATCATATTTTACCAAATGAATGAAAAATATTGCCAATTAGAGCGGTATTTATTTTTCGCAGTTTTAAAATATTTAAATTAAAATTTTTTTATTGAAAATCATATATAGCTTTTTCAAAAACAGAAGCAGAATTTATCTGTTCATGGGCTTGACTTAATAATGTAAAAAGATCGGACAGATCCATTGAAAATGAATCATATTTTTAAGGGGAGTTTTTTTTAATCACAATAAAAAAATATTTGTTTCCCGAAATTTAGAATACAAACTGATTTTTTTTTTAAATTCATCCTTTATTCGATAAGTATTGGAAATTTTATTAAGATCCGATCAGTAGTTGATTTATAATAAATTTTTAAAATCTAGGTGTTTTTTTGATCGTTGAAAAGACGAGAAAATTTACTACTAATTACTACGGAAAATTGTTTTGTTTACATTTGCGCGGAAATTTACACTATTTTGATTCACTAATATCTCCCGTTTTATATGGTGCACACAAATAATTTGTATCTCATATATTTCGCCAATCTTTCAACTTACTAATGACACTTTTCAGAGTACACTAGTACTCGAATGATAGACAGCTGCCGGCTTACTAAATGTGATAGTCATGATATCATCCAGTGGTGACACGAACTGTCTTGATGGCCGATCGGTCTAAAACTCAACGTGTATTTATACTTTAACCGGGACTATGAGTGTTATGTTTCACGAATGTGTTCGTGGGTTCGAATCCCACTTCCGATAGATACGTTTTTAAATATTTAAAAAAAAAAAATATTAACTATTTTACAAACAACGAAATGAACAAATGGTCTCATGCATACAATACCACTTAATCTACTTATATAATAAAGAGAGTAATTTTTTTCTGTGTCCCTGTCCGTAACAATGGACTATCACTTAAAGGTAACAATTTTGCTGATAAAAATATTTACTTATAGTGTTAGCTTTTTGTCGTTGTGTTTAATTGATTTTATTAACTTCATAAAATTCTTGATTTTCGTAAACAACTGCGACGTTCGTTTCCCAGAACTGATTTTGAGGTAATTCTATCTTAATTAGTAGCGACTACCACGGACTTGTAAAAAGCGACATGTGTCGATAAAAACGTCTGCAAGTTGAAATCTATGCAACTTATTTAAATGGAAGGGGGTTGGTTAACAATCTTAGTGAGAAAAGTACGGAATGGCCTTGAAAAGGTTGGGAACCACTGAAATAGACCCTCATTTTCAAGGTTTATTTGTAATTACGAAAACGGCATTTCCTTTGAAACATTTCCCCAAAATAAAACTCAAACCATGGCTAATTTCCCCCAACCTAAAATAGTCCTGAAGATTTGTTATGATTAAAACTCATTATAATTCTAATAAAAACGTATAAGACATTATTTCAAACATAAAGTATAGCAGCGTGGATGAATGGGAAAAAAGGGAGCCCCGGCGCGTTCAACAAAGCAGGGCAGTAAAGATTTAATTAAGTTCTTTCGATGAATAATCTTAATAAGGTATTAAAGAATTAGCGGATAATTCGGAGAAGTTTTCTACTTCTTAAGTTTTTACTTTAATTTCATATGTAATAATAAATTCAGAAAAAAATAATCTGCCAGAAGTAGGATTCGAACCCACAACCAAGGCTAAGGTATAAGTATATGTATACAGAAACCTGAGTCTGGCGCCCTAGACCGTTCGGCCATCCTGACAGCTGAAATAATCAGTCGTGGATATCATACTTATAACATCCAGTAAGCTGTCAGTTTGCGTATTATATTTAGTAGGTTGTTAATTGGAGTATTGTATTTCTATGTAAATAAATAGAAATAATCTGCTTTATTCGTTCTCTTAGCTGGAATACCTTCTCTTCCCCAACCGTACTCTTCCTGTTACGATCATCGCACTTGAAACAGCAGAGGAGACAGCGAAAATAATAACCCGCTTAGCGTTGGCCCGTTTAGCGTTGATTCGCCATAGCGATATTTTTTATCGTAATGAATTTTAAATTTCCGAAATAAATTATGATAAATCGGCAGTCTCCGAAATAACTGTATACTGCACACTTCTGGAAGATCCACGAAATCTTTCCGGACATTTTTATTTAGATTTTGACTGTTATGAAGTTATTGTTCCCTATATTCCGAAAAAAAACAAAAAAACAATGGTGACGCCATTTTCGATGACAGTAAAAAAATAAATAAAGTTCTTGTCAAATGCAGATAATTTGTGGGAAAATACTTAGTTTTATCATCGGTCAACTAAACTGCGCTAAAAATATCCTACATACATTGTTAACACAATCACGCCGCACGTTTCAAAGGTAGTGATCGATGTTTATAATCAGACAGGCTAATTTCTGTTGACATGTCAGCGGTATGGAAAGACACAAGGGATATAACTCAAAATGCAGTAATAAATTACAAGATTAAAATGTACCATAGCTGTGCTGCGAAAAAATCATTTGTAGCCTACCATAATTTGAAATAGCGGTCGATTTACATAAACAAAACAAATATATGAAAAATACACCCGGTTATTTTATTTTCATCATTTCGCTATATTTAATTACTGATCCTTGTTATAATGTTTTATATAAGTTTCAGTCGAAGCTGGATATAGAAAGAATAATAATATACATTTAAAATATATCGGTTTATTCGAAATAATTGATAATAATGATGAGAAATCTTTTTTTTTAAATATTGCGTGAAAGTTTTTTTTTTACCCAGATCAAAAGCCTAAATTATAATTAATCGAATGAGACTAAAAGGTTGCCAAGAAGAAAAATATTTTATTTTATTTTCCTGTTTTTTAAGTCCCAACGTAAGAGTTCCGTTCGAGCAGTTCCGGGTGTTTTTTCTTTAAAAAAATGGCAAACATAATTAATATCTTGAGGGAATAAATGTGAAAAATGAAAGTAGCAATGTACAAATAAAATAAATCATCCAATAATTTTTATTTCATATGATTCCTACCCCACGTAGGAATCATATGAAATAAAAATTATTATCTCCGAAATTTGGAATGAAAAATTCTTTTAGAAAAATTTGTATCAAATATTTTATTAAAATCGAATAATATTTTGATTTTTCCATATTTTTAAAATCGAGGTATTTTGCGTCATCGAATTTTGGAAAATTTTCTCAATGCAATAATCACCGCCATTTTTTGTTTACATAAAAACAACTTTTCAATTTTATGAAAAATCTTCGGTCTTATAGAGTCACTGAAAGTTAATAGCAGATTTTCTTTTTCCAATCTTTCTTCTTCTAAGAAACGCATTTAAAAAATCGACAATCATTAATTATGAAAATGAAAAATATTTTCAATTTCAGTGTTCTAGACGTTATAAAATATTAAAATTCTAAAACTTGAAAATGTTTTAAAAAACCTTAACATTTAAAAATTAACATTTTTATGAACGTAGTTCTGCCTTGTGATCGAGAACAGATTAAACAAATTTTAATTACGCTTTTAAAATCGTGTGTCGATTATCCGATGAAATGCTTATCTTTTTATTGCGGAGCCGGCACAGAGCTAAGCGGCTGCCTAGGGCCCCGAGGCCACCAGAGGGTTCCCAAGAGCGCATTAAATATCCATATGGTAGAAGTCTTTTTTCAAAGGCGACGGGGCCCCCAAATCAAATTCTACTTAGAAATTCGAAATAATTGATAAAACATGATGAAAAATCTTTTTTTTAAATATTGAGAGAAAGATTCCCCCCCCCCGCCCAGATCAAAAGAAGACAGGGAGAATATAGTAATACCCCGCCTAGTATTGAATAGTAGTTGAATAGTATTGAAGAAGAAAAACATTTGACTTTATTTTCATTTAAGTCCCAAAGTAAGAGTTCCGTTCGAGCAGTTCAGGAATTGTTTTCTAAACAAGGCACACATAATTAATATCTTGTGGGATTTAACTGTAAAATGTGAAAAAAAATCAATGAAAGTAGCAGTGTACAAATAAAATAAATCAACCTATTTATAAAGGTGGGGTAGGGATCATATATTTTGGGCGCTTGAAAGAGAGAAATGTCTTTTTTCAAAGGCGATGGGGTCCCCAAATCAAATTCTGCTTAGGGCCCCATAAATGCTTGGGCCGAGCCTATTTTAATACAATCGAATATGAGCAGATAATTTGAGTTTAACGGAACTTTACTTTCACGACACCAAATTAGATCAAATAATCACATTCAAAAGAGAATAACATCCAATACGAATGGTGTTGATATTTAATAATATTCTTCTATGTCAGTGGTTCTCAAACCTTTTTAAATTGCGACCAACGATTTATGACCACAGCTTATAGCGACCCACCTAACTTTATTGGGGAAAAAATGAATTTTAACTGTTGTTAATAAGAAAGATATGAACATTAATATAATTTATTACCCAGAGTAGGGACCATGGAACGAATTTCACTAATGTAGTGAAAGATGTTTCCATGGGGTAACGGTTATATAACTTACTTAGGTTTCGGCAAGCTATTCTGTACAACTCATGGTCCGGCTAAATGACCAGACGGTCAACACATAGGAAACAGAATAACTGAGTCTATGGTACATTAGTTTTGCGCTCATCTACTGGCCTTCCTGTAGCGTTTCTCGAACCTGTGTGATGTAAATTAAGCTAGATTCCCCAAATTTAATGTAATCCAGATTTCACAGCACAGAACATAAAGTGGTAAACAAAACTTGGTGGCACCACTATAGGCTAAGAACTTTAGCAGTGAACTTTAAATTTACTAACAACTCAATGTCGATGTTATCACACATAGTGTGCACTTTTCCATTTTGTGAAATATCATCATCATCATCATCATCAACAGCCGTTATAAGTCCACTGCTGGACGAAGGCCTTTCCCATTTCCTTCCATGACTGCTTATCTTGTGCTAATCTCTGCCAAGTCTTACCGGCAAACTTTTCTATCTCGTCCCTCCATCGTGTGTCTGGCCGTTTCCTACTTCTTTTACTATCCCATGGGCACCAATCTGTTAATCTTTTCCCCCATTGTCATCTCTTCTCGCTAGGTGGCCGGCCCATCTCCACTTTTGTTGTTTAATTAGTTGTATTATATCCTTTACTCTAGTCTTTTCTCTGATCCATGTTGATCTTTTTCTATCTCTTAGCGTTACCCCTAGCATTGCTCTTTCCATCGCTCTCTGTGCTATTCTAAGTTTGTTTTCTGCTCGTTTGGTTAATTTCCAGGTTTCGCAACCATAAGTCATGGCTTGTATTATGCAGCCGTTATATACTTTTCGTTTTAGGCACATTGCCAAGGTGCTCCTCAGTATGTCTCTATTCATACCAAATGCTTTCCAACCTATCGTTATGCGTCGTTTTATTTCGCAGTCGTGGTCTTATTTTTGCATAATTAATCAAATCATAGTTTAATAACTTTTGTGACACCCAAAAGGAACGGAAAACCCGACTACCATTGAATCTACTTATATAATGAAGAGTGTGATTTTCTTTTCTGTGTCTCTCTCCGTAACAATGGACTATCACTTAAAGGTAACAATTTTGCTGATAAAAATATTTAGTTATAGTGTTAGCTTTCGTAAATGACTGTAACGTTCGTTTCCCAGAATTGATTTTGAGGTAATTTTATCTTAATATAATTATTAGTGACTACCACGGACTTTTGTGCAAAAAGCGACATGTGTCGATAAAAACGTCTGGAAGTTGAAATCTATGCAACTTACTTAAATAGAAGGGGAGGATTAATAATCTTATTGACAAAAGTGAGGAATTGACTTGAAAAGATTAGGAACCACTGAAATAGACCCTCATTTTGAAGGTCTATTTGTAATTACTGAAACAGCATTTCCTATGAAATCTTACAATAGCTAATTTCCTCCAACCTAAAATAGTCCTGGATATTTTTTATGATTAAAACTCATTCTAATGCTAATAAAACGTATAAGACATTATTTCAACAATAAAGTATGGCAGCCCGGATAAATGGGAAAAAAGAAGCATAGGGCGGTCAGGTCCAACAAGACATTTCGATGTATAATCTTTTGCTATAATAAAGTATTAAAGGAGTAGTGGATAATTCGGAGGAGTTTTCTACTCCTTAAGTTTTTACTTGCATATGTAATAATAAATATTAAAAAAATATATCTGTCAGAAGTGGGATTCGAACCCACGCCCACATTCGTGGACCAGAACACTCGTAGTCCCGGTTAAGGTATATGTAAACCTTGAGTCTGGCGCCTTAGACCGCTCGGCCATCCTGACAGTCGAAATCATCAGCCGAGGATATTATACTTATCACATCCAGTAAGCTCTCAGCTTGTATTTCTATGTAAATAGATATAATCCGCTTTATTCGTTCTCGTAGCTGGAATACCTACTCTTCCCCAACCTTACTCTCTCGTTACGATCATCGCACTTAAAATAGAAGAGGGGGCTGGGAGAATACAGTAATACCCCCCACCCCGCTTAGCGTTTATCCCGTTTAGCGCTGATTCGCTATAGCGATATTTTTCAAATATTTTTCGTAATAAATTTTGTAATTTTAAATTTCCGAAATAAATTATGATAAAAGACAGCATGGTGGAGAGTCTCCGAAATAATTGTATACTATACACTTTGGTTAATGTGCCATGTGTACCAAGGTCGGATCCAGGGGGTCTTCCAGGGTCTTCTGGAAGATCCTCAGAATCTTTCCGAAAATTCTTATTTAGATTTTGACTGTTATAAAATCAATGTTCCCTATATTCAGGGGAAAAAAAATCAATGGTGACGCCATTTTCGATGACAGTAAAAAAAAATTTTAAATTCTACCAAAAATAAAGTTCTTAGTTTTATCATCGGTCAACTAAACTGCGCTCAAAATGTCCAACATTTTACATTAAAAAAAATGAAAAATACATTTTTTTCACACTAACAATCAGCACCTTTCAAAGGTAGTGATCGATGTTTATAATCGGTCGTTGACAGACAAGATAATTTCTGCTCACATCAGTGGAGAAGGTCCAAGAAAATCTGAATTCAAACGGAATGTCTTGTTTGTTGTCATCTATTCGGTGATTTCTGGAGTGTCAGAGTGGTTTCACGGTGCAAACACAATTAATACATTGTTCTGCGTTCTGTGGCAATATCGAAGTACGACAGAAGTGGAACTCAACATTGCATGCACAAGATTACTGGACAAATACCCAGACGATCTTTCAGAATCCACGCAGGAAGTCATAAGACACCTTAGGACAATACTATTAGAAATATTATTATGTCTACCATTCCTCAAATTTCAAAGGGGTTAAAGTTGGGCACTTTGCCATTGGTTGAAGTTCAACCAATGAGAAGCGCCTAAAAAAAGGGGCTTTTATTTAATCTTAAAAATATACAAATATTTTAAAAAATGTGACACGAGGTCGATGTCGGGGGGTTGGGGAAGGTTCCGGTCTTCTCTATCCTATTTTTAAACTTAGCTAATCTCATTTGTTGACCCAGTCATACTATAAAGTTCCTTTCACCATAACTGCACTTTTAATCTGATTGTTTCTTTCATTCTATTTGCACCAAAAAAGCCACATTTTCTCTATGATTGTTCTAATTAATCCCATTTGTAAAGGGGGAGAGGAGATGGAAAAAAAAATTAACTTTATTTACAATTAAAAAATCCCCAATGAATGATATATATGTACTTTCATTTATGAAGTCCGACACGGGATGAACGGGTCCTCTTCTCTCCCTTAACTTTCCCTACTTTGCCTCGTCCTTGACATTTCAGCAAAATGTCAGGACGAGGCAAAGGAGGGAAAAGTTAAGGGAAAGAGGAGGACCCGTTCATCCCGTGTCGGACTTCAGTTCCCCGTCGGTCGTATCCACCGTCTTCTGCGTAAAGGCAACTACGCCAAGAAGGTCGGTGCCGGTGCCCCCGTCTACATGGCCGCTGAGATTCTCGAATTGGCAGGAAATACTGCCAGAGACAACAGGAAATCCAGAATCATCCCCCGTCACTCGCAACTGGCCATCCGTAATGACGAACTATTGAAGATCGTTAGCCGGAGTTAGCCACGACACCAGTGAGTCCTTTCTCCTCACGAAACCCCACCTTTTTCGCAACCCCACCAACCCTACCTTCCCTCTATATCTTCTATCTCTCTCTTTTCTCTTCTTATGTATTAAAGATTATCCCGTTGCATTGTAGTTCTTTGTCTCACATTTTGAGTCAGCATGATCCCGCTTCGCGTTAAACATTCCCCTTGCGAAGATAGGCTGGTTCTATCTTCCAAACTGTACAGTACTTTTGCAGAACGCAAACGTACTAATGTTTTTAAAAAAATTTTATAAAGAAGTAATAAGACACCTTAAGACAATACATGCATCTACTGAGAGATCTTTTAGCAAACTAAAGAACATCAAGAGGTTATTGAAGAGCACGATGACACAGGGGAGACTGAATGACCTAGCCATCTTTAGTATTTGTTGTGTTCTTGTTGTTCTTCTTGTGGTAGCTGTGTGAAATTAGAATGCGTTTCGATTCGTAATCTGCTTAAGCGTGTTAAGAAAAGAAGACAGAACAAGATAACAAGTGTGATAGGGTTGATTAGCCTGGTAAGAAGTGAGCCTTCCCCGTTCCCACTTCCGGTTCCCGCTTTCTGGGAACGGAATGGGGGTTGCTGGGAGCTTGCCTCGGCATGTTTATTGATATAGATATATTTATATAAACATTACAGTATTGAGAGAGGAATTGTGGGGAGAATTGACATTAGTAATATAATTTAAAAAATCATTTGTTTCTAAAAAGGCATGTAAATCATGTTTGATTATGATAATTCTCAATTCGTTATTACTTAACTCGTTAAAGTAATTCTTGTGTCTAAATTTTCAATAAATCATCCAATTAAATTAAAAGTTGTTTAGGTTTATTCTTTTCTCAAAATGATGTTGTTGATTGTTGAAAGTCTTTGCAGGCCTGCCAAGGTAAGTAATCCCACTTCTGACAGATATATTTTTTAAATATTTATTATTTCATATGCAATTAAAGTAAAAACTTGTGATAAGTATGATATCCTCGGCTGATGATTTCGACTGTCAGGATGGCCGAGCGGTCTAAGGCGCCAGACTCATATGCAATTGTTGAAAGTCTTTGCAGACCTGCCCAGGTAAGTAAAGTAAAATGTGGGAGATATTTGGATATACATTATTCAAAATTGTCCCGACCCTACCTGAACATTGAAGATGCTTATGAGGGCAATCCCCGTTTTCTTGTACAATCCTTTTTGAAAGAGCTGATATTTTGGAAAATATCCGAAAGTTTTCACTGGAATCTCAGCCTCAGCCCAACCGAATGGCTTATATTTTAAAAAAAACGTGTATTAAGCAAACCTACAGAAATGCATAGAAAGTAAGAGTACGACATCAGTTATTTGCATAAAAGATAGTGTAGCGGTCACTTTTCACAAAGTACCAAAATAGGG
>VCCN01000644.1:67165-79456 GCA_006491835.1 Architeuthis dux
ATTTGATAAAGTAGTTTCATAAAGCAATATAATATGGCATTTCATTTGAGAAACCTATTTTTAATGGATTCACTAGCAATTATTTTAATTGTGGAATTATTTCCTTTTCCCATTAAAACTCAATGTAAATGACTAACACCTTTTTTGATTTTTACCTTTTTTGTTTTAATGGGTTTTTTTCCTCAATGTCTATTTTATTTTGCCTTATTTTTCATCCTAAAAACAAATGTTGAATTTTGAGTGCCAAAAGAATTATTATTACTTTTTCTTCATTCTTTTGTGTGCTTTTCTCATATTGCAATGATGTTTCTACTTGCCTGCAAAGAATTTGTGATTATCTTCTGATCGCCAAATTGTGCATCTCAAGATCTTAGACCTACCATTCTGTTATACCATTTCCTGCCACTTCTGTCCAACTGACACTTTCTATAACAAGTCATATTTACATAATTCAATTCATTATGAATATATATCTCTTATGCTTTTTTTTACTATATTGTCTTTTACTAATAATATTATATTGACTAATTTATCTGTGAATATGAATCTGACTTGATTCTATATCATATAGAATCTTTTTAAAAATGAAAACTTAAATTCAATTTGTTCCTTTTGATTTATATCAACTCTATTGATCAGTGATATTACTATCAAATGAGCTATTTATTATAAATTTATCAAATATGTGCCAAATATTTTTACCTGTTCTATATTTTTCTCAAACTTCTACTTAGAACTTGCAGCACTTGAATCTTTCAGTTAAAATGTACCTCTTTAGTGCATTTAAAAAATTCCATCATGCTCTTTTTACTTGCCTTCTCTCTCTCTACATGATCAACTCTTTTTGAGGCTCTACATACAAGCCTCTCTTTCTGTATCTTATATATAAATAATGTATGTGTGCTGGCCCCAGTAATCTTCAACATTTACCTCTCGACAATAACTGTTCTTGCTCGCTACAACATTAGCACAGATGACGACATTCATTACTGCTACCACCTAAAAGGCAGCCTTTTTAATCTACGAAGCCTCAATGCAAGGACCAAGACATCTACATCCACAATCTGTGACTTCCAGTACACTGACGATGCAGCCTTTTCATCCTAGTCCGCTGAAGCTTTACCAAGGCCGATTGACATCATCTCCGAAAACACTGGAACGGACCGTTAAAAAGGGTTGTCTCCATATACCTTGATACCATCCTCACCTCTGACTGCAACATCGATAGCGACAGCTAAAGACGTATCCGCAATGCCAGCTACAGTGACTTAAATACCAGTCTTCACCAACAAAGACCTCAGCTTCAACACCAAAATCTCTGTGTACTCGGCAGTCTGCCTCTCTGTTCTTCTATGCCCGAGAACCACATTCCCAGACAAGTATTCTACGGAGAACTAGCCTCAGACCAACGTTCATCCAGAGACCCGAAGGAACTTTACAACTACCACCAATGCAAGATACCTCCAAATGATCTTGAAATTCTAGCTTCCGACTGTGCAGCATGGCGTCAAACTTGCAGGCAAATTTGAAGACAAATGCACCCACACACGTGAAGACCGCCATCACAAAAAAGACATGAGTGCATAGCTTACGACCCTCTCCAGTCTGATGATAGGATCCCATGTGTAGAAGACGTAGTGCTTCAGAATTCGGACTCCAAAGTCACCAAAAGAGCCTTCAACGCCACAACAACCACCCACAGTGAGTCTACAGGAGGAGTTGTCGGACATCGTCATTGTCTCGACGAACTACCACTAATAAGCATGTTTTAATCATTAGACATATTTCGGCTTTGTGTCTAAGATCTGTCATGCCGTCATGACTCACTATCAACATTTTGTATGTTGTATAGGATTCATTGAATCCCTTTACAAAAACAGCAGTGCTCGAAATCACTTTCTGTTGAAACCATGCAGGATTGTTTAACCAGCCACCTGCTGCTTAAAGCCAATTCTGCAGAAGTTTGAAATCTGAAAATTATTGCCATCACTTATCGATGGATAAGAATGATCAAGATTGGCAACTTAGAAGTCAATTATTACTGGGAACAACTTCAATTTTCTGACCCTGCCACTTGATCCTTCAAGAACCATTGGGATTATGTGCAAGAAAGTTGGGAATTCCCAGATGTCCGGTATTCCAATAATCATTGGATTCATCTGTTTTGAAATCTTCAAAATCCTTGTATGTTATCGACAACCTCTGGAGACCATCTGTGAAAAAAAATAATCTTTTGGATGCATTGAACTTTGAAATCCTTTTTAAGGTGTTGCGAAAAAAACAAAAGAATCCTGATCATCCTCTTTTGTGGACTGCTACAATTCTCATCTATGGCCATCATGAGGTACTTTTACTTACTACTTCTGTATAAACATTTCAACAAGGTCCTCAAGATTTACTTCCAGAACGTGGTTGTAAATGTCTCCTTTTGTGAAGGATATTGCAGAAAAACAGCTTTCAAATAACTATGACATCCCTTGACATCATTATGATCAACTATGACATGCCCTTGACATCATTATGATCAACTTCCAAAATGTTGATTGGACTATTGTTTCCTCATCATCATCCTGGAAATGGTGTCTTATACAGGGTGTTTCAAAAAGGATGCAAATCGTCTTTTTGACAACTTATATTTAAGCTATTTTAAATCTAAAAATTACAACAAGCCTGGTTGCTGCAGGGTCAAACTCCACCCATACTTCTATTCCGATTGAAGATGATTACTGCAACTTTTGTATTGTATATATATAAATTTTTTGTATTGTATATATATAAATTTTTAAATACATCAGACTTGTTAGTTTGGCTCAGTTGGTAAGAGAGCCACCTAGCAATCACTTGGTTGTGATATCAAATCAAATTAGGGAAATTTTAATTTTATATATCTGTTTGGTTTAACATGACTGGATAAACAAACAGTGAAGAGTTTACTCCCCTAAATTAGGTGAGGATTGTTCTTGTTATGGGGGGGGGGAATAAAGTCAACTTCAACTTGGACTCGAGTATGACAAAAAAATTATAAAAATATGCTAATTACATATACATATTAACTTAACTAATAGATGTAAGTAATTTCCTTTATTCTGGATGCAGGTTCGTAACCGTTTCATTACATTGGAAAACTATATAGCTGACTCAACACAGGAATTGATGCTTGAATGAAGCTAGTGTGTGATGCAATCATTTCAACTGCTAAATCCTGTTGTACAGTGTTGTCATGTGTCTAATATTGTAGCATAACATTTATGTGAATGTAAATCCTACCCCCTTAAATGTAGGGTTGCATCCTTTATGAAACACCTTCCATTTTGCAACCATTACCTTGCAGAAGAATGCTTCAACGCATCTTTGATGCCAAGAATCCTGAGTTTCCTGTACCCATTGAGAACATCATTGACCATAATCTTTAACCCATATCCATGGAACCATTTTTAGCATTTCCAGTTGATGGATCTCAACTCTTTCTACAGAATTTTTCCAGGGCAACTGTAGCTCTCTTGAGATCATCATTCTGATGTCCTAACATGAAGGCTAACTGCTGGGATCGTGGATCTACCTTTTCAGAGTGTTAGCCAGGAATTTGATTTCCCCACCATTTTTATAGGATTGGGAAGTCCACATTTTGTATTATAAAAAAGCCAAAAATGGCCAAAAAGACACTAAACATAGTCAAAATACACCAAAAATGACCAAAACGCACCAAATATGGCCAAAATGATCAAAATTCACCAAAAATGGCCAAAATGATCAAAATTCACCAAAAATGGCCAGAATGATCAAAACACCAAAAATGGCCAAAATGATCAAAACACACCAAAAATGGTCAAAATGATCAAAACACACCAAAAATGGCCAAAATGATCAAAACACACCAAAATGGCCAAAATGATCAAAACACACCAAAATGATCAAAATGCACCAAAAATGATCAAGATCAAGCTCAGCTTAATTGGAATATCGGTTTCTCTTGGGAATTAGCTGGTAAACAGCTAGTGAGAACACTAGCTAACACCTTGGTGTGTTGAATACTTTGGAATCAGCTCTTTGGATGATTCTCTTGACCCCAGTTCTTTCTCTTCATTTTTTGTACGTAAAATGAAATTTATTTCTACTTCTTTCTCCACAGTGGATTGCAACATTTTGATCCATTTTGTTATTTTATTCTGTTTGGTAGCCTGCTTTAGAGATGACTCACATCTCAGTTTGTGGTGTTCATCCAAGGTATATACCTTACAGCTACTGGCTTCTATTTAGGTCTTTGGCCATTGTTGAATCAACATCCATAAAATCAGGAATAAGTGATTCTTGATTTCATTTATCCTGTTTATAGCAGAGTTTAAAAGCCTACGTGCACCAACTTTCATCTCACTCTGCCAGGGGTTGTTTCTGACCAATATTCAATAGCTGTCCTGCACCACAGTCACATTCCTGACCAGCTACTACTCTCCTGCGACTTGATGCTGTCCTTCCAAGCATGATGTTTTAACCGGCCGGCTCTTCTACAGATTCCAGATATTGTTGATCCCGAAGATATTCCTGTTCCTCTGCTGACCATGTTTCCTCGAACCAAACCACCCTACCACCATTGAGGAAAGAGAAGCCACACAGACCAAACCAGTATTTCTTTCTCTTTGATGATCACTACCCAACTAAAGAGAGAACAACTTGGTTTCAGTGTCTGTTTTACATCATCCTCTCCTAAATTTGTCAATTTTGTTTGTAGTTTTTTATTTTTTATATATTTTTGTATCCGCTGTAAGAGTTGAAAAAGGAGGACTGCTACTGCACTATGGTCTCTGGTCAAGTAAAAATACTCTACTCTTTAGTAGTTTAGTAACTGGCCATTCTAATTATTTTCTACTAGTAGCTATTATCGATTCTTGATATCAATTGATTTGCGACAACTAAACATTTTATAAAGCTAGATTATGGAAAATTCCTATATTAGATTACTGTATATACTTGACTCTAAGACAAGGTTTTTTTTTATTAAAAAAAAATGGCCCAAAAACAACAGTTCGATTTATACTCATGTCAATCAATAATGGCCAATGCTTTTGCCTATATGAATACAGCATCGATAGATGCAATGCTTATTTTACTTCCTGAAAACAACGATCAATATGTTGAAGATGAAAGAAATTCATGTTTCGGTGATAACTGACGAAGTGCCATAAATGGTATATTCATAAGAAGGGGATATCTCTCAAATCAATATAATGGACTTGGCTTATATTCAAGTTGATTTTCTGAAATCTTAGGCTCAATTCCGAACTCGTCTTATACTCACTGTTGACTTATATTAATAAATGAACAGTAATTTCTATGGAGTATTATTTTAAAGATGAAATTGATAGATAATGGTGAATGCCAGGCCAGCATAAGATGTTATTTCTTATTAGAAAAAGGAATGGTTGTTATATTTGTTGAGTGGACAGTGTTTAAAATCTAGTAGCAGATTGTATACCTAACTGATATTTTTCTATGCAAATGCGCTCTTCTAACTTCTAAATATTGAATATAGAAATAGAAAAACCAATATGTCTGCATATTAGGTTACCATATATTTTTGAATATAAGTCGACTGTGATAAGACGAGTTTGGAATTGAGCATAAAACTTCAGAAAATCAATTGACTCGAATATAAGCTGAGTACGTTATTTTGCTATAACGTTGTCATGAGAGATATCCCATTCTTATGAATACCCCATTGGTCAGCTTTCACTGAAACATGAATTCAATATATGTATCGATCATTGTTTTCAGGTCGTAAAAGTGAAATTCTCATCAGTGATGAATCTATCTGAAAAAATGATTTAGAATGGATATTACACAATATACTACCTACATAGCATTTCATACAAAACCATACTAACGAATTGAGTTAAAACACTGGGTATTATCGTTCACTAATATATATTGTGTCTGTCGATGCTTTATTCATATAGACAAAAGTATTGGCCATTTTTGACTGACCTGAGTATAAGTCGAACTGGTGATTTGGGGCTATTCCAGGACAAATCACCCAAAGAAAATTGGAAAATAACAGCATCACCTCTCCGATTTTGCTGAAACTTTGCGTGGGGGTAGATTTTGGGCAAAAAACACAATCCCCAAATCTTTAGCTAAATCTGACCAACGGTTCAAAAGTTATGAGCAAGGTCATTTTGGGGTCAAGTGTTTTTGAAACTACCATAACTTTTTTTCCTGTTGGTTTTAGCTATATAAAAGTATACATATTTGGAATCGGAATGATCTGTAAATTCAAAAGTTTTTATGTAGGCTGAAAAATAAAAATATTTTTATTAATAAATGAAAAGAGTATACGGCGCATGTTTTTATCTCTGGATTTATGAGAAACTATAAAAAGTCAGTTTTGTTCAGAATAAACAGAAAAGATATTTGATACTTAAGGAGCACAGGAAAATAGATAATTATTTGTGAAAATGACAACAGAATAATGTTATTCTCCAGAGGCCATTAGTTCTTGAACATTAAATACCAGGGTGTCATGTTAGTTTACATTCTTTATATTTCAAAGGATTTCTTTTCTTTGCAACAACACTTGACTGAAAATTGAGTAGATGATTATATTTTCACATACACAAAATTTGAATATACAGTTATCCCTTGCCATTTGCCTGGGGGCACAAATGTGCTAAATCTGCAAATAATTTTTGTTGACGCCCCCAAAGCCTTTTGGTCCTCTCATGGATAACCAGTTCGCGAGTGTAAATAAGTTTTCAACGATGATTATTTCCTGATTTATTGTCTACATCAATGGTTCCCAACCTTTTCGTGTCATTCCCTACTTTTGTCAATAAAATTACTAGTATTCCCCCCTTCCATTTATTAAGTTGCAACAAAGAATAATTTCAAATAATAACTTTATTTTATGTATAATTAGACAGCTTCATACTAAGAATTAGTCTAATTTTATAATTGTATAGGTGCTGCTGTTTGTTACTCAAAGAAAGCAAGCGAAAATAATTAGAACCCTTTTAAAAAAATAAGAATTCTGCTATCGTAACTGATATACACATCAATGTGATCTCTGTTTTTGTCTTTTTGCTACTACTAGTTCTTTGATTTGTTGGTTTATTAGTGAGAGAGCACATCTTAAATCATTCTCAATTTGGAGCTTATTTCAAGCCTTTGTTGACTTGATAGATAGTGCAGAAAATCCTATCTCTAGACTGGAGTTTTATTTTTGCCTAATAGCCCCCCCCCCAAGGGGGTAATTGATAATTTTCTACAATCTTTCTTATTAATAAATAGCACAAAGATTACTACGATGCAATTAATAGATTACAAGTTCCAGACGTTTTTATCGTCACATGTCACCTCTTTGTTAAAAGTCTGTGGTGGTTGCTATATTATAAATATCTATGCTTTTATGAATCCTAAACTTTTTACGTTTTGTATAAACTGTACAGTGTATTTTCTATGAAGCTGCCTTTTGTGGTACGCTGCAAAACTCCCCAAAATATTCTCATTAAATTATTCATGACTGAACCGCGAATGGCAAGGGGTAACTGTATTGACTGATCTTGTGAGCATATCTCTTTTCCACCAATCCAGGGATGAAAAATGGAATTTGAGTTTTTAAAAAGTGTATTATTCATTTCGCTGAACGATGCTTCACAGTCGGGTAGACCAGTTGAGACAATCAAATCAAGACATTACTTGAGAATAATCATTGTTAGATGACACGAAAGATAGCCAACATACTTAACTCTTTCCTCCCTGATAATGCCTCTAGGCGTTATGGTAAATTTCACTCACACCCTGATCACGCATAGAAGTGTGATCTCGTATTTGCATTCTTTCCCAGACTCGACTAAAGGCGTGATGTATAGCATTTGCAAAATCAGCTCTGATTGGTGGTCTTTAGGGGATATCTTAGAATCTCAACCAATCAAAATATAGAATGCAAGAGATCATGGGGCAAACAAAATGAACCACCACTTACATGACAAAGGCTTGTCTCCAAAGAGGCTGTGTATATGGTGATATCGGAAGGAAGTCCTATACTAGGAGTTCCTTCAGGAGACACAAACAATTGATTCAAACAAGTGGGTCATTCCATGTCAAATCAACAAATTTTCAAGGCAATAATACCATGACCATCAAAATTGGCAGTTCATTAAAATCTCATTTGTTCTCCACTTTTGTACCAAGCCAAAGACCAGACCAATTATTGAAAGTTGACAAATGGTCAAATTCAAGCTCAATTTTTTTTATTGATTCTTTTTTTTTCTAGGTGTAAAAACAACAATATTGATTCTTTTTTTTTTTTTTTTTTTTTTTTTTTTTTTTTTTTGTCATCTTAAAAAATTCACATTCTTTTGCAAAGTTCAGAGGGCCATTCCATTTGTCTCTTAAAGATCTATAATTGTGCCAAATTTGAGCAAAATCCATGATGGTCATGGTTTGACCACTTCTGGATTTGACATGGAATTACCCAAGTACAGTTCCCAGTTAAACCAATCGAAGGCAGTAATCAACAGATGAAAAGTGTCTGCAATTAGTTAATAGAAAGGGTCTAATATTCCGTCAGAATAACACTAAACTGCATGTTTCTTTGGTGACCAGGCAAACATTATTACAACTCGTCAGGGAAGTTTTCACTCATCCACTAGATGTTACACCTTCAGATTACTATTTATTCCGGTTATAGAATTCTCTTAATGGAAAAAATTTCAATACCCTGGAAGACTGCAAAAGGTAGTTCTTTGCGCAGAATAATAAATAATTACACTCTCCAATCGTTTCATTATCTAATGCCAAAGGGGTCAGTCTTAGATGACTTGGGGTTTTCTTGACCAGAGAACTAAATTCCCTAAACATTAGTTAACCTACAAATTTTTTATTTCAGAACTCTCTTAAAAGTAGCCATTATTTTCTTTCTCTTTGTGCAGTCAGTCCTCCATGGCTTCTCAATAATCATTTCTTATACTTCCCTGTGTTGTATTTCGTACAGACACTCTTTCAGATCTGGAATGTCTCCGAGCTATCTTGGTGCGGAACCTGCCATCAGATGTTGACCACGATCTATTGCAGTGCCTTTTTCCAGAAGCCTCAGAAATTAAATTCAATGACGACAGACATGGGAAAGACATCCAGAGGTAACTGTCTCTTTCGTGCCTGTCTTGTGCTCACCATGCTAGTATCATCTTGTGAATGCCCTCTTTTCTCTCCCATTTTCGCGTACCACCGAAACGATCATCACTAAGAATCCACCGTGCCAGGATTGTCATCTAATTGAAAGGTCGTGAGATCGAATCACGGCTGTCTTGATAATTTTACAAGTCTCTTTCTCTTTGCTCATTTTGCCTCCCACGAAAAGCTTCATTAGCTCAGTGGGAAGAGTAGAACCTGCGTATAAGGTTGCTTCCAAGGTGGATACGGGTTCGATCCCCACATGGAGCTCATTTCTTTATTCACATTTACGATTTTAGGCTGCTCATTTAGCAGTCGCTCATACCGGCGTCTGGCAAATATAGGTTCTCAACTAATCAATGTCTTTATAATTATCATATTCTGTCAGATATAAAATTATCCATCATTTGATTTCCCTACCGTTTTTATAAGGATTGGGAAGCCAAAAATTGCCGAAAATGGCCAAAAAGACACTAAAATGATCAAAACAGAGCTCAGCTTAAATGGGAAATTGCAATCAGGATTTATACTAAAAGATGTAAATTTATTTGGGATCAAATATCGGTAGGCCCCATTTAAGCCTTCCACAGGAACTGGCTGTAAAACCTGCCCGATATACATATACTGGCCCAAACAAAACTCGTTTTCAAATATAAACAAAAAATTTCATTGATATATAAAATAGTTTTGTTGAAATAAGAAAGAAAAAAGTGCCAAGAACACATGGATTACAAGTTTTCTCTACCATCTATCCAGGATAATCTAATTCGCACAAACGGCTCCAGAGTTTTTCCGTAGTCTATCAGTATCAGTGTGGATTGAAGTGGTATAACAGGAAAGGAAAATGGAATTGGCGAGATCAAATTCCGGCCAAGTTTGTTTGCGTTCACTTAACACTGATGCTCTTAGAAAAGGCATGAATCCATCTGTTCTCCTCCCAGCTATGGGTAAAATAACCGGGCAGACTGGGCTCTCAAGCCTTGGTTGGTAACCAGTCTAGGAGAATGACTGCGTCCCCTGCGGAGGGGTAGGACCCCTCCAACCAGGGGCCACCAGTTCTTTCACCAAAGTTGCAAAACTCTAGTAAAAAAAATTTTTTAAAAGATTTTATTTGAAAAATAATAACCTTTCAACAAAGTTGCAAGATTTTATTTGAAAACAATATAACTGTTCACCAAAGTTGCAAGACTCTAATTAAAAAATTTTAAACTGATTTTGGCATTAAATGACCCATCAAGAGTTGATATGCCACTAAACAAATCAATCAATCTGAATTCAAAACCAGTAGTGGAATCCACTCCTTCCCTTTGTAAAAATAGCAAAATAGTTTATTGCTGGTAAATCATTTTCTATTTGTTTTTAAAACTTGATATCCTATTCATATCTAATGTTTTCAAATAAAAAATGATAATCATATAGGTTATTCTTCTTCTTTCTGAATTTCCTTTACAAAAAAATTAACCATATAAAACTATAAATGACCGCAAGAAACAACCAGCTTGCTGTTTTATGGTAGGCTTTTAAACATTGCTCAACCTTCATGTAGTAATAGGTTCAGGATTAGCATTTTTTTTCTTTGTATATACTCAATTAAATAATGATCTGTGCAACGTAACTTTGATGTTCAACACTGTTAACACTATTACTGTTTCTAATGATAGGTATTGAGATAATCTCTCCATATAATGATTTGTCTCCGTTATGGTCAGCACTTAATCAAGGAGAATAAAGATTAAGCAGAATTATTCCTATTTAGAGCAAAGGCTTGAATAATGATGCCGATTTAGAGAGCAGGGTGGCCTGTGGCCGATGTATTATTCACTTGAACACAGAAAAATATTTGAAAATAAAAGATGTGCATTGTCTCTGTTTGGAAAATGAAAAAGTTATGAAGTTGTATACATTAGTTATAAACACTATAGTCTACTTTAATGTTTACCCGTTATTTTATTCCCCTCCCATACAGCTAAAGAAGCCTAAGCCTATCATTCCTTCCTTTCTTTCGTGGGAAAAAATGAAGACTAAGAACCAACACAACAGCCTCCGCCCTCCCTTGATACCAACTCACTCTGTGTTGTATGGTCGTCTCTGTGGACTTTACTAACCCACATCCGACTCGGTCAGCCCTTTGATCTTGCCAATCCAAATTCATGAAAAACTACAAGGTTTTTTTGCCCCTCCTCTCTTTCAACCTTTCAGTTTAGGTACTTTTTTCTATTAGAATAAAAATGGCCTCATTATCTCAATAAATAGTCGATTATCTCAAAGTCAAATTTATACCCCATTTACTACAAGTTGTTACATTTTGTAGATTGGAATTATTAATCCATAACCAAAACAGACAAAAACAACATTTGTAAGATTTTTCTTTGAGTTAAAACTTAAGACGAAAATAAACTGAAACTGCACAAAACATGATCCACACCTGTGGCCATAGACCAGTTGCTGTTTGGTTAAGATTAGGCTCTTTTAAGGAGTGGATGTCCAGGAAGGAAGCAATCCTCTAACAATGACACAATAAACTTTCCAAAAATTAATAGAATCTAGGAACAATGATGTTTATAGTTCAAGCCTAAGTGACATTGTTGCACGTTGACAATAGTGTATTCAATCACAGAAAACCTACTTCATTTAAACCACTTTAACACTTACAAAAAAAAAAAACTTCTATTCTTATAAAAACACCATTATGTTCATGACAATCTAATAGATTTCTTAGACTTCATTATTTGGAATGAGATTAGTTTTGGGAACTAACTCTTTTTTCTTTTTCTATAAAGTTCTGAAGAGCCTAAGCTTAACCCATGGGCTGTATGAATGAGAGTAGTAAAAGTGAAACTCTTTTTTGCCATTTCTGTATCATGATGACTTTGACTTTATGCCATCAAATGTTGAACATAAGAAATTCAGAAAAATGTTCAATCTATGATATGAAGTCTTTTGAATCAATTTATTCAATTATTTATACTGAGTATTGTCAAGAATCTGTTGTCCTTTTAGAAATATACTGCTAGTAAAAAGGTTCAGTGTTTCATAATTTTCAAGTTATTGTATGATTTGATGTAGTGGGAAAGCCTTTGTTATTGAAGCATTTTTATTCTCCCCCCATAGAGGACATAGTCCCCT
>VCCN01000644.1:118628-131466 GCA_006491835.1 Architeuthis dux
AAAAAAAATTAATACAGTATAAAAGAAAGCACTTTCGGTATCACGAGTCTATCTTCTATCTTTGTATGGATTTCGATTACTAAATCTACAATCCTCATCGGACTATTTTTAGAAAAGTGAATGGGTTGTATGTTCAGAGTTTTTAAAAAAAAATTTAATACACTGTGAAAGAAAGCCCCATTTGGTAACACGAGTTGTCTATCTTTGTAGGGATTTTGATCTTCCCGGATTTTAAACCGATCGGCTTTCTAATCATTGAGTCATACAGCGTTTGAGATTAATTGTACCACATGATGCAACTGTGCAATAAATCAGAATAAAGCAAAGAGATCTGAAACCTTTACGAGTCAAACGAACTGACATTTAACGTCTGAAGCTCACAATGATAGTTATGAATCTTGAAAGAGAAACTTATAATCTTTGACATTGATTAAAAATGTCAGCTTGGAGTTAAAATGGTCAAGTACTTGTAATAAAGATCAGTTTTCAATGCATGGAACTATTTTATTACAATAAAATAAGAAGAAAAGTATGGGGAAACAGATTGAGCCCAACAGCTGCTCCAAGCTGTCAAGGAGCTTGAATGGTGGAAGAAGATCGTGAGGCTAATAATGGTGTAGTTTAGTTATTGTAATATTTCTGACTAGATAGAAACATGAAACTTTTTTTTTTTTTCTCAGGTTAACTAAGATTCTACAAGTATTTTTTGTAAAAAGTACCTGGATTTTTCTAGATAGAAAAGTGTTTATTTTTGGTATGAGTTAAGGTAAGCAGTAGGAGTTTGTTTTTAGGGAAGACAAAAGAAAGAAAAAAATAATTAAACAAATTTTTTACATTACTCCAGACAGGTTCGCGAGATTCTTAAAGGTGTGAGTCACGGCTTCCAAATATGGGTATAATATTGGGACCTTTTTCTCGGGCCGATCTCCTAGAAGTTGATTGGATTGTCGTATAGCCATGGGTCTGTGGGAAGAAAATCCTGGACTTGTAGAAAAAGCAAGACTAGAGACTTGTTTTATGAAAATATATATTTTTATTCCATCAGACACATTGTTCAGTGGTGGAGAATGAAGAGTGGGAGAGAGATAAGAGCTGACAGACTTTTCTTAGACAGCAGGGCATACAGGTCTTTTGACAACAGGGAAATTGGTCCTGTCTTCGTCCCAAGCCTAAATGATCTCTCTGGCCTCTTTCGAGGGCCTGTGTGTCACTTTTATCGGGCTCGAATGTCTTCTGGTCCCCGACACATTGCAGCCGATATCCTGTCCACAACTTTCAACACCTGTGGGATTCAAATCTGTGACCTCCGCCTAAATATCCAACAGGATATGCAGATGAGTAATAGCTCATTAGCATAGCCAAATATGGAAAGGCCCTCAGAGGGAACTCTTACAATCGTCCCTAATATAGTTTTTCAGTCGGTTCTCAATCTGTGCTGGAAGCAGTTGTGCAAGGAGACGTACAGGGTTTGATCGGGTTTTTTGATCCCCTCTGAGAGTGCAATAACTGTTCATTCCGTATTACAAGAAATGTATACATTTTATCTACTTCTGTGATTATCTTTGTATAGACAAAATGAAATAGAGGATTATAATCAAGTCTTTTCAGCAAAAGTTTCGATTTAAACATATCTTTGAAATGATCCAATTGAATATAGAATTGAAAGTTAATTTTCTTCTGAAACTGCTCTTTGACACAAAATACAGTGTTGCCCATAAATGAGTACACCACTTCCACTTTTTTATAGAAAGTTAATTTTCTTCTAAATCAAACATAGCAGGATTTTATTATTTCTAGTGGAACTTTACACAATCAAAACAGATATTATCAGGTATTATTTATGACCAAACTGTCCAGCATTGAAACTCTGTTGCCAAAAATATGAATATGCTGCCGTCCAAAAATGAGTACACCCCTACAAAAAAATACTTTTGGCAACAGAATCCTGCTATATTTGGTTTAGAAGAAAATTAATTTTCTATAAAAAAGTGGTAGGGGTGTACTCATTTATGGCAATACTGTATTATTTTGTGTCAAAGAGCACTTTCAGAAGAAAATTAACTTTCTATAAAAAATGGTAGGGGTGTACTCTTTTATGGCAATACTGTATTTGTGTCAAAGAGCACTTTCAGAAGAAAATTAACTTTCTATATATGGGTAATACTGTATTATTTTGTGGTTTGGACAACTATGAGCAAACTATTCAATTTACTATATTGTCTGTTTGTATCTTTTCAGCGTGGTTGAATTTTACACTGAAAAAGAAGCCACAGTTTTTGTGAGAGAAAATCGTCATTTGAGACTTGATCATCATGTGCTGGTAGTGGAACCTTATAGGAGAGACAGAGGTAAGTTTTCTCCCTTCAGTTGGAAAATACAATTTGTTTTTGCCAGTAATTTTTCGTGCTTTCATTATGGTTTTTGATTTAATGAAAGTACAGAAAAAACGTCATTAAAATACCAAAGAAACCTAGTTAACCACCTTCAAAGGAAGTAACAGCATTCTTCAAAGCCTCACTTCTGTACAACAGACTGAAAGTAACGGTCCCGTTTATGATATAGTTACATTGTAAATAGAACCCCCCTTGTAAAACCTTAAAAGACATTTTTTTCTAAAAACTAATAACTTCTAGGGAGATTGTTAGGGTCTAATGGATTAAAAGATTACTGCCAAAAAAAAAGTTGTTTCTATTTTTCTTGATGGATGTAGATCTTTAGCCATTCTTTTCGTTAATTCTGTATGGTTCCAGGAGTCCCCAACCAACCTTTTTAGGGGGTGTACAAAAACTTGACCCCCAAATAAACGCCCACCTAAAATACCTGTGGGTGATCTATCGGGTGGGCGATCTTATGGTAGATCCCTGTATGAGTAACAGTGATAAGAAAAATGTTACATTACAGGCCTCATCCCCAAGATATCTCATTATGTACATGCAAGTATTCCAAAAGATCTGAAATCTGAAACACTTCTGGTCCCAAGCATTTCTGATAAGGGGTACTCAACTTGTACATATAGATAGTACACATGAAGAAGGCCGTAGAATGGATCAGCCGAAACGTGGGGAAAACAAAAATAACAAGAAGAATGAGTACAATTAAAAAAAAACTTGTGTTTACTCATTAACTGTGGCAGGTGGCGAAGAGTAATAGTTATCCATTGCAAGATAAAAGCCCTTGTTGATTGCAAGATAATCCATTGCAAGACAAAAGCCCTTACTCACAGATAGAACTGAGTTGCCATCACTCACAATAAAACAGAATTTTTATTGAGTTAGCCATAGAACTGCAATGATGGAAATTCTCGTCATTCGAAGTTAATGGGTTAATGACTCTTCTCAAAATTATAGATAACTAGCTAAAAACTTTCAGCTAGTAAGTGTATATAGCAGGATGCCCATAATCATGAGACAATTGAAAAATGAATTAAAAATATTTTGAGACAATAAACACAAAATTATAAGTAAAAGACAGAAAAAAAAGATAAACTTTAGTCAACAACATATGAACCAGTTTATTTTAATAAGAACTTTTTGTTTGAGGGTTTAATTTTTAAAACTGCCTTTTAAATTAAAAAAAAAACAAAAAAACTTAATCCTTTTTGAATGATGTTTAGAATTAAAAATGTAATGCTTTAAAAAGGAAGAAAAAGTGGGCAAAAAAGAAAGGTAGTTTAATATCAGGGTAAAAAGATACAGAGAGTGAGAGAAAGAAAGGAATCAAATTGAATTGTTGTTATATTTTAAGAAGAGAATGTGGAAGACAGAAGCGGAAAAGAAAAGCAGTTTAATAAATCACTCTTTCTTTCTTTCTTCCACCGTTTCTTTGTGTTCATAGTACAAGTAACAGTATCTGTGACGTATCATTAGGCTTGTCTCATTATTTTTGCCATACATCTTTCTTTCTCTTCTCTATGCCACTCTATTCCCTTTCTTTTTTTCACCATAACAATGGACGATTCGATTATTAATGTCAGGTGGCCCTGACTGTTACCAACAGAGCTCTTATGCTATTAATTTACAGGAGATCATAAACCTTATTTTAAAACTTGCTTACAAATGTAGACAGGTAAGTAGAGGTAACGATTTTCTTTTATCCCCTTTGAACTCTGCACAACTCAATCGATATTGTGATGGTCATACTGAAGATCCCAAGTGGTCTCATGCTGGTTTTATATATTTTGTGGGAGTTTAGTTGCGGGCTGCACCGGTTAAATAAAAGCCAGATGTTGGTATTCCTTGCTTAACTATTTCCTATCAACTCATAGCTTCCTCTTTTGTCTTGACTTCTGGCAGAGCTGGTTTTTTTTTTTAAAGAATGTTTATTCTGCTAGGGTACAAACATGGCTCAACAAGGGCTTTCTGGTTCACCAGTTTGAGTTTCTGGTACATCTTTTCTCTGTGTATCAATATGTGGTTTTGAAGTATTGCATGACTCTACAACATAGTCTCAACATTATTATATGATACCATTGTTTGGTCATTATAATATAACATTCACTTATTATTGTACCTGTGTTATGCAACAGAGGTGCGAGTGGTGTTGCAGTAAATAACGTGGACAATGGAATCAGTGAGCAGAGTTCAAATTCTGGTCGAGGCTGTTTACGTTCATTTTGTACTAATGCCCTTGGAAAAGGTATGAATACATCTCTTCTTCCCCCAGCTATTGGTAAAATAGCAGAGCAGACTAGGCACTCTATCTTTGGAAAGGCAACTAGTCTAGAAGAAACACATTCCAAATCAGGGAGTGGAGCCCCCTCCAGGTTGGATGCTAACTTTCATGTCATTCCTGCAGCCAAGCTGGCGCCAAACATTTTGCGCTCCACTTTTCTTTGGAGTACATCAGCAAGGTTGATTACATTGACTGGGAATCCCAGGATCTCCATATGCTTTGCCCAGGCTTGCGCCCTGGAGGGGTTCCATTGACTATCATAGTGGTTCCCAACCTTTTCAAGTCATTCCCCACTTTTATTAATAAGATTACTAGTATTCCCTTCCATTTATTAAGTTGCAACAAAGAATAATTTCAAATAATAACTTTATTTTACGTATAATCAGACAGCTTCATAATAAGAATTAGTTTAATTTTATAATTGTACAGCTGCTGCTGTGTATTTGTTACTCAAAGAAAGCAAGCAAAAATAATTAGAACTCATCATTTGAAATTCCAATTCATTACAAAAAAAAAATTCTACTATCGTAACTGATATACACATCAATGTGATCTCTGTTCTTGTTTTTTGCTACTAGTTCTTCGATTTGTGGGTCTATTAGTGAGAAAGCATATCATGTTCAACTCGGAGCTTATTTAAGAGCCTTCGACTTGATAGATAGAAGTGCAGAAAACCCTATCTCTAGACTGAACATTTATATTGATCTAATAGCCTTATTACCCCCCTTGGACTACCCAAATTCCCCCCTGGTTGGGAACCACTGGTCTGTGTTTTGCAAGTGAAATGAAACCTACTTTTGGTTATACAGCTGATAGCTGTGTGTGTAGACAAGTTTAATGTTAAAAAAGAGGCTTTTAATTTAGCAAAATTCAAATTAATGTTTTTTCACAAACTTAATAAATCACTGTTGACTGGTAAAAAAAAAAAAGCTTCACATTGCAAAGCCACTTGATCTGTTTGCCAATTGTCAGTACTGCTACTTGTTGAAAAAAATGACACCTTAGCATGTGAACAGATATTGGATTAAGTGTGATTTATTAGGCAAACTTAAAGACAACTTCTTAATGAATGAACAGTTTCGGACAGCAAGATTGTGCTTGCCTTATCAGATAATGTTATAACAATAATGGTTATATTGTATATTAACTCCTTTACCTGGAGTGATATGATTAATCTTATTATTATCAATATTGAAGATAAAAATGTGACAATAAATGTATTAAAAACCGTCAACCAAAACTGTTAACGTAGGTTTCTTGAATTTTTAAGTTGGGCTGGCTGGTTATGTATGATGCATACAGGTTGCACTAATGGAGCTAGAGGGCTGAAAATTTAAACATTTACTCATTATGTCTTGAAAAATATTTTTGGGTTTTTTCAAAATTCCCCCCCAAAATAAGTTTTTAGCAGAGGGGTCAATTTACAATGCAAGTTTATGCTACCCTAGTTTGAGCCCAGCTTTGTTCACACTTGTTTGTCTTTTTGAAAATTCAGACTTTTTAGCGATCCAACAAAGGGTGAGAGAAGTAATTTATTCATTGATCAGCCCTTTTTCCAATTCTTTAATTGATCTCCCCCAACATAGCATGCTGCCAAAAGACGTTGGTCACGTGATGGTTTCTACTGAGTGACTAACCAGACCTGTTGTCTATAACATTGAGAATAGTCATAAACATTCCACCTTTTATTTGGACAATTTTCAGATACTATAGTACCCTTTGCCAGATATACTGAATAGAAGAGCCTTGAATTTATTGCCCAGTTTCTTTGTGTGGATCAAAAAAAGTCTGCCTCTTTTCTTGAATTATGACAAGGGCTGAAGAATGGATCAGCTGAAACATTGTGTTGACAACATCAAAGATGGGGAGATGAGATATGATTGTCTGAACAAAAGTTGGAAAAATGCGACAAATTCCATATCAGTTACATTTTTTAACTCTTAAATTCATCCAAAGAAAATAGAATTGTAATTTCAAGGGAAACAACTTCTGATCAAAAGTATCGCTCTTTGATCATTTGGTGAATTTTTCTATTTTTTTTTCTATAACTCACAGAAGAGTTCCACTATTTTTTATGCTTTTGTTTATTCTTTTGTTTACACATTCAAATCTTTCCTATTCTGTAAATCTGGCAAATGGTACTATAGTTTTTGAAATGGCATGCTAGCATTTATAAATCAAATTGATGTACTTTTCATCTGATATTTTAAACAATATTCATTAACCATTATATATGATATTGTCGGACTATTTTCCTCATCTATGTGTTCATTTGTTCATAATGTTTTCGGCCGTGTACCCTCCGGCCTTCATTGAGTGTTCTTGGTTCTAAAATGTGGAAACACTGATTATATACTCTGTTAGTCAAAACACTCATCTGACTGAGCATTGACATCAATAGCATCTTGGAACCCCTCATCCAAAAAGACATCTTGGGGAAGAAAACAAATCTAAACAGATCTTCCAATATAAGGAAAGCAACTCAGAATTGATGCCAAACACACAACCCCAATATACAAAAACAGATGTGACGTGTCCATTCCAATCAAGTATGTGTTCTAAACAGTGATTCCATATTTTAGAACCAGGAGCACCCAACGAAGGCTGGTGGGTACACAACCAAAACTTTGTGAACAAATGAACATATATACAAGGAAAATAGTCAGACCATATCATACATAATGATTAATACACCCTGTCTAACTAAATTCAGACAAGACTATTCATTTACATTGTGATATATGATAAATGACCATTTAAATAATTTTTTTTCATTCAGCTGATCAAGAACTAGATGCAACTTTGCGAACCTGTAGCCAAAGTCCTCCTCTTGCATCTCAACGATTTAGGAGTCCACTTCTCAGTCATCCTTCTCGACACCGAAGCCGGAGTCCACTTCTCAGTCATCCTTTTCGACACCGAAGCCGGAGTCCACTTCTCAGTCATCCTTCTCGACATCGAAGCCGGAGTCCACTTCTCAGTCACCCATCTCGACACCGAAGCCGGAGTCCATTTCTCAATAAGCCGTCTCGACGCCGGAGTCCACTTCTCAATCCACCTTCTCGACACCGAAGCCAAAGTCCATTACTCAGTACACCTTCACGACACCGAAGTCCACTACTCAGTACACCTTTGCGACATCGAAGTCCACTTCTCAATAAGCCTTCGCGACATCGAAGTCCACTTCTCAATAAGCCTTCTCGGCGCCGAAGCATGAGTCCCCTACCTCCCAATCTCTCTTCTCGACACCGGAGTCCCCTACTTCCCAATCTACCTCCTCGACCCCGAAGCCGGAGTCCCCTGCTTCCGTTACCTCCGGGTGGGAGTCCCTTACTTCCCAACCCTCGGCACAGGAGTCCTGTACCTCGACACAGGAGTCCACAGCTAGAAGTTAAAAGACATAGAAATCCTTCCTTTCTGTCTACGACTTCATCTGTTGATTCTACTTCCCTGTTGAAAAAAAGGGGTCCACCACCTGAGAACGACAAATACCATTTCACAGCCAAGCAGCAAGAGAGTAAAGCGGAGGGGGGAGGTGGAGGAGGAGACAGGAGGTTTGTTTCCATCACGAGTAGAGTCAACAAGAAATTCAATTCTAAGAAGGTAAATAGCCGTGAGGTTTATGCCTGAGTGAAATTGCTTTTGTTCTAATAAAAAAAATATCACCCTTTTTATAGTTTTGAAAAGTACTGCATATTTTGAAAGCAAATATGATAAGTATGAGATAAAATCATTATACTGGGTGTGTAAGAAAAAAAACGCAACATTTAAAAGGGGAATAATTCTTTAGAAGAAAGGTTATATGCCTCCCTTAAATTTACAATCGGCTACTTCAAGCTACGGTAAATTCAAGGGAGGCAACTTTGAACTTTCTTTTAAAGAGTTACTGCCCTTTTATATGTATTCTTTACACCCTGTAGATTTGTGTAATAGATCATTATGGAATTTTGTAGGTTAGATTATTTTGTTTTTGTTTGTGCATGATATTTTAAAATCTATTACAGATCGTACAGTTGTGTCAAGATTTCTATTTTTAGAATCTATTTGGTTGTTTCGTTTGAACTAAAAATGTGCGTGCATAATCGATTTATGTTAAAGGGATATAATTTTGTGAATTCTTGTGTTTCCACCATTTTTTATTTTGAATTTAATATTAATATTAAATCTGTCCTGTTATGGAAAGTGTGCTCACTTTTCGCCGCTTAAAAAAAATCGAGAATATTTACGCAAGTAATTTTTTGTACATTCAATCCATAAGACTGGGGAATTTGTCAGTTTTTTTTCCAGTGTCTCTTTTGAGAAAGTGATAATAAAATGCTGAAAGTAATATTAAAATTAGTTTTGTTCTTAATTTAAAATAAATTATTTCTTTCTATTTATTTCTTCGACTGTTTCTTTTAAGAAAGTAATTTTTTGGGAAAAAAATCTTTTAAAAGGAGGAGATAATTTATTATCACGCACGTTTCAATGACTTAAGCAACTTTTCAAAGCGGACCTTCAGACGGGTGGCGGTAAGTAAGGGTTCACTTTCGCATTATAGTTAATATGTAAACAGAACCCCCCTCCTAAAACCTTTAAAAATTAATTTATTTCAAAACTGACAAATTCCCTGAAATACTAGAATACCTTAATAGTGCGGTTAAGGTATTGCTGTACAAATTAATGTAAGCTGGAAAAAAACCACATTAAATCATAATTTTGTAGCAGTGCCTATTTTGAGCTGTATGGAAAATTTTGGAATGAATTATATTATATATATCCTTATATAATGCTAGGAAAAGACAATGTGGAGACTGAGAATAATTTGCAAAACTATTTAATATCTTAACATGTTTCGACTTATTAAAGTCAATCGGAAAAATGATGTGTCTGCATGGACCAAGGTTTTCTGTCTGAAATGAAAGTAGGTAGTATGTATGTTGTGTATTTGGTGGTAAGCCTGTCTGCATTAAATAATTTCTTGCAAATTATTGAGTCTCCACATTGTCTTTTCCTAGAATCATTATGTCAGATAACCTTTATCCCATTGTACACCATATCCTTATATATTACGCGCATTCACTGAGAGAAAGGGAGGACTGATAGGGAGAGTGACAGGGAAAGGGAATATCAGCACCAGAGAAATAGGTGACTCTGAATCAGCAGGAAGAGAATTGTTTGTGGAACAGAATTTAACATTTCAGCATCTTTTTCAAATACTGGAATGTTCAAATGTTTCTTTCATGAATTCTCTTATTTCTTTTTATTTATGAAAATTTTACACCCGTGCATAACTGCACATAAATAAAAAGAAATAAGAGAATTCATGAAAGAAAAACAGAACATTCCAGTACTTGAAATAGATGTACCATTCAAATGAGCCAATCTTGACAGTAGGAAATTCTATGAATGCCACAAATAATTTTGTGATTACTGGCAAAAACATTTTTCTATTTTTTTTCTGATGTGAATCTTAACCCAGTCTTATTATATGTGATCAGTAAGGTGATTGACTATAAGGTTCCAACTTTCAAACACTCTCGCCCTTAGTGAAAAGGCCTGATCCAGGGATTGAGGGGGGGGGGGTTACTGAATCTGACCTTCATTTCTTCTGGGAAGCTTTCTGATAAAAATTAACTTTCAAAGTGGAAGTGAATGATTTGGCTGTAAAGTGGTTGCATAAGAAAACATATTAAGGAACATGTTTTATTTCTCTATTGTCAAATGTTCAGTTATTTTCTTCCCAGGCAACACCTTGATTCCATGCTTGACTTAAAATTACTGGGTCAATAATATTGTCAGCATCTTCTTAATGGAATTGAAACTAACTTTACTGATTTTAGGTATTTAAAGAATCCCTGGCAATGCTTTCTTTCTGTATTGTCAAATGTTCAGTTTATTTTTCCCCGGAAAATGCCAGGATTACCTGCTAGTATATATAAACTTTTACTAATTTTGTGTAAAAAACTTTTACTAATTTTGTGTAAAACATAAATCCTTCTGAACATTTCTCATTAACAGTTATTAGTGAATAATTGACTTACATGTCAAATAATGGAATAAACGAATAAACAGAACGTAGTAACATCTTAAATGCTTTAAGACTGTAAGACTTATATAAATATAAATCTTTAGTGTTTGAAGCTTTCTAGACTATATATAGGTACTCCAATGAGTTTTTACAGGAAGATCTTGTACATCTGGTGCCTGTTTCCCCTTTCCCCTTAAAGGTCTTGTTATTCTGAACATTTTGATACCACATTTGTCTCTCTACTCCTATTAGTTCACTAATTATGATTATTTATTCATTTGAGGACTCGCAGCAAATTGAACACTTACAAAAAATGGCCTATTCAACACCCTATAAAACTGAAAAGCCATCATTTTTTTAATATGTAGACATTGTGTACTTGCTTAAATTTTATACAAAACTGAAGGACATTTATTTTTCTACTAGGTGATATTGGTTCCAAAGACATACATCGAAAGAGGAGGTGTCAGCAATCATTTATTTATAGACACCTTTTTTTTCGACCACAGTAAAAAAACGTCACAGCGTAGCTTGGGCACTGTAAACACATTAAATTGAAAATTCGCTGTAAAATTCCTTGTAAGTCAAATGATGACAAATAAGACACCAACAGATTCAGAATTGGACATTCTTTATTATGGCATGCATAGCAGTTTTGTATTAGTCAACATTATGGAGAATGAACACTTGAGAAACAGGGAAAAATTAGTGTTACTGTGACATTTTCGCCTAAAAAAATGACTGTTTGGACTACATACTATATATGTACACACTCACAGACATTTTTTTTTGCTTTCAGTGGACAAGATATTTTGAAAATGATACGCAAGTAGAACTTGAAAAATTTTCAAATAAAAAGTAAGTACATTTCAAGATTCTTTTAGTGATTTACAATTACAAAAATCATCTATACTAGCGTAACCTGTGAAAATTCCATGTTTTATAAGTTTTCTTATTACTGTTTAGATACATAAATATGTAGATCTCCATAACATTGTTTCATTATATTTTCTATAGTTTTGAGAAGGGTCATTAACATTCAAATAGTTCTTCGAACGATTGAACTCCTTCTTGTTGTTTGTGTTGTTAACACAACGTGACATTTTTTTCCGTTTTTATCCATTCTTTGATAATATTAGGTCTGTACTGATTGTAAATATATTTTCTATAGTTTTAAGAAGGGTCATTAACATTCAAATAGTTCTTCGGACGATTGAACTCCTTGTTTGTGTAGTTCAGTGGTTCTCCACCTGGCTATTAGGTAAAAATAAAAGTCCAATCTAAAAATAGGGTTTTCTGCACTATCTATCAAGTCGAAGGGTTGAAATAAACTCCAAGTTGAGTATGATTTAAGATGTGCTCTCTCACAAATAGACCCACAAATCGAAGAACTGGTAGCAAAAAAACAAGAACAGAGATCACATTGATGTGTATATCAGTTACAATAGCAAAATTCTTATTTTTTTTGTAATAAATTAGAATTTCAAATGATGTTCTAATTATGTTCGCTTGCTTTTTTTTTTAGTAACAAATATACAGCAGCAGCTGTACAATTATAAAATCAAACTAATTCTTAGTATGAAGCTGTCTAATTGTACACAAAATAAAGTTATTATTTGAAATTATTCTTTGTTGCAACTTAATAAATGGAAGGGGGGGGGGATCACTCGAAAAGGTTGGGAACCACTGGTGTAGTTAATGGAATGGATGAAATGTTGTGTTAACAACACAAACAATAAGGAGTTCAATCATCCAAAGAACTATTTGAATTGTTTCATTATGTTAACGATTCATTCTGTATTCATTTGTTTATTCCCCACTCAAAAGAAAGCAGGTCAACATTTTAGGGACGGCATTGCAAGAGATAACTAAATAGGCAGGGGAGGGACTAATGATTTTTATTGGTGGGTGTCAAGTAATTTGAATTTCAAATTGAACATCAAGAAAAGGTGAATAATTTGGACCTGGCCTACAAATGGATACAAAAATCTCACCCATTTCAAAGATCTTACAAATTTACTAGATTTTTTTTTTAATAAAGAGTAAAGAATTCGCTGGAAAATCATTGCCTTGTTACAGTAAGATTGTGAAACTAGTCATCTTGTGAAATCCCTAAACATTTCAGTACATTTTATGAAATCCCTGAACATTTCAGTA
>VCCN01000644.1:131842-143243 GCA_006491835.1 Architeuthis dux
TGATGCTGACCATTACTACTGTAATGAGTTCGATCCTCACTTTGTGCCCCACTACTGTGGCCTTGTGACAAACTTAGTAGATATCAAATATATTCTGCTTCAGTATGTACAATGTAAATACAGCTTAATAGTGGGGCACCAATGAGGATCGAACTCGTTACAATAGTAATGGTCAGCATCACAAGCTTGTTAACCATTACTACACTGATTGTGAAACTAGGGATTTCATGAAATTACTAATATATTCAGGTGCGTGCCTAATTAATTGTATTGGGGGTGCCGGCTTCTAATTTGCCGACACAGTGCCAAGTAATTCGAATTTCGAATTGAACACCAAGAAAAGGTGAATAGATTGGACCTGACCTACGAATGTTTACAAGAATCTCATCTGTTTTAAAGATTTTACAAATTTACTAGATTTATTTTAATAAATCATCTTGGAATTTGCCGATGGAACATTGGGAGTGAAGCACACCGCGCACCTCCATTTGGTACACCCCTGTAAATAGGTTAACATTCATTAAGGTCACTTGCCGTAGAGTGATGATTCGCAAGTTAGTATCATAGGCCCTACCTAATGAGTAACATCTATAATAGATGACTCGATATTGTGACCTTGTGTCAGACTAGCCTGGGCATAGTAAATAACTACATTTAATTACATTATTGTTAAAATAGTCTTTTTCTAATGTGCATTTGACTGTAAAATCAAAATATTATCAAACGAGCCTGGCTGCTGCAGGGTCAAACTCCACTACTAATTCTATTCTGACTGAAGATGATTACTGCAACTTTTGTATTGTATATATAATAAATAAATTTGTAGGTATATAATACTTTTCAGTTTGCTGCCAAAAGACGTTGGTCATATGTTGGTTTCTATTGAGTGACCAGGGCTCAAAATTAAAGTCGTCCCGGGGATGGTAAAAATCTGTTTGGGACGAACAAATATCTTCCCCGGGATGCCTCCGGGATGGAAGTGATTTAAAAGAAAAAGATTTTTAATATTTTTTTTTTCTTTTTGTTTTTAAATCCCTTCCGTCCCGGAGGCATCCGGGGGAAGATATCTTTTTTTTTAATTTGGTGAGGATTGTTCTTGTCGTTTTGTTGTTTTTGTTATGGTAGAAAAACAAAGTCAACTCCAGGTTTGACAATTATTTATTTCCTCAACATTTTAATGGTGTTTTTATTATGCTACTAACAACTAACTACTATAGATGATAATAACAAAGTAAAGAAACATTTTGATTTTGGGACTGTTTACATTTCCTTCGGGATGGTTAAAATTGTTTTTCGGGATGGTTCCAGGATGGTAGTGAAAAAATTTAGTCTGGAGCCCTGTGAGTGACTAACCTGACTTTTTATTTTATTAATTTAGAACTACTACAAAGGCAAAGGGTATATTTAACCAATTTAAGGACCAGGCCAAGAAATTTGCATCTGAGAACCCTGATTCAGCACGCGCACTGAATGAACTCCTTGTAGCCCTGGGACACACCAAGAAAACAGATGTGGGTCGTTCCAGCACTTACTCATTGGACGATTTGCAAAAGGCCTTCAACCCTGAAGACAAGCTAATTTCAGACACATGGTTCAAAGATATCGGACAATTTGACCACAAGAAGTCATCCGATTTCTTGAACATCCCCAAACTATCATCTGTATTGGAACAAGTTAAAGACTTGAGCCAGAACCTCGGGATATTGTCACAGCTCTCGAAATTGGCCAAACATCTCAAGTAAGTAGAACTGTATAGAGAACTTAATCATTTAACTCTTAAATTCATATAAGAAAAATTGAATGTCACTAACTTTTGAATAAAACTATCCCCCTTTGACCATTTGGTGAATTTTTTCCTCTATTTTTTCTGCTATTCATTGAAGAGTTCCATTGAAAGCGGTTTATGAATTTCAAGAGTAACACCTACTGTAAACACTTGAAATCCTCTTTTTTATAACCCATAACCAATTGTTTGGCAAAGTAGGACGACTTAATCGTCAAAAATGGATTGCATCATAAGGACCCCCTCTAAAGAAGCTAACATTTTTTCAAATTTTGTACTAAGCTGGCACAGCAATGACTGTTTGAGTTTCAATAAAAAAAACATTTTATTTTATTTTTTGTATTAAATCAAGTATTGTTTTTTTATTAAATTTTATTAAATTTTGACTTCTATTTACCCTCATCTTAATTTTTAGTAGTTTTTAAAAAAATCACAATGTGTAAAATGGTTTAAAATTAACAAATAATAATAGCTTTTTTTACTAAAACCAAGTTGAATTGTAATTAAAAACAACTAAAAGTTAAGATGAAGGTAAATAGTGGTTAAAAATTAATAAAAATGGTTTACAATACTTCGTCTAAATAAAAATTAAATAATAAAATAATCGATTGCTTTTTTTACTAAAACCAAAACAATAAAACTGCCGTGCCATCGGTGCCAGCCTGAAATTGTGATTAAACAAACTAAAAATTAGGATGAATGTAAATAGTAATCAAAAATTAATAAAAATGGTTTACAATACTTGATTTAATAAAAAATTTAAAATAAAATAATCGTTTTTTTACTTAAACAGTCATTGCTGTGTCAGCTTAGTACGAAAGTAAAATAAAATGTTATCTTCTTTAGCTCGAATCAGTCCTTATGATGCGATCCATTTTTTTACGGTTAACTCGTCGTACTTTGCCAATTGATTTTTTATTATTTATTTCTATTAGTTGAAGTAGTGTAAATCATTATTATTAATTTTTTGACTACTGTTTGCCTTCATCATCAGGATAGGGGGGAAGTTTAAAGGTTTGATTTGAACTTCTGCCAGCCAGCTAGTTCTCGTAGCTCAGTTGGTAAAAGCAGCAGGACGTCAACCTGGCTTCCCTCTGGCATAAAGGGGCGTGAGTTCACATTTCACCAAAAGCTTATTTTTTTATTTCTGATCCATGCCATATACTCAATGCTGTAGAATGACGGCCTGAGTAAAGTTGCGATAAAAAGCAACTGAAAAAATTAAGTTGATGGTAAATAGTTGTGAAAAATTAATAATAATGAACCAAGAAACAGTTGATTTATTTTTTCTCCAGTCATTTGGCCAAACACCTCAAGTAAATAGAACTGTATAAAGAACTTAATCATTTAACTCTTAAATTCATATAAGACTCAATATCACAGTAAGTAGTGTCAAAAACAAAAATATCAGTTAAACAAGATTACATCTTAAGTTTACTATTTATTCTCTCAGAAATTTTGCAACTTTCTCATTGGCAATTCTTGAATTGTCTATTAACTCATTCAGGCCTGGGTTACAAAGCAAGGGTGGCAAGGACATAATGGATGGATTTAAGTTTTCTCATTTTCTAAGAAGTCTTGGAAGTCATATATCATTTTGAAGGTTATAAGATATGGATTTCATTTTTAGCAAAATTATACAAATATAATGGCCACCATGTTCAGGCATTTCATTCATGTATGTCATTTATCCCTGCCTATGTAACACTACAGCACAACAGAATTGAAGCAAAAAGAGTGTGTAAGTAAGTATATGGTTCAATTTTTAAATTTAAAAAAAATAAAAATTACATCCTTTTTTTTGTATTACTGGTTCTGTAACACCTGTTCCCATATGAAACTGACAACTCCAGTTGGTTGCGTGTCTGCGCTTTGATCTCGCCAAGCCATGTATTGCTCTATGTAATATTGTATCACTGTCCGAAGAGTCTGGGTGGGGTAGGTTGGTTAGTAAAGTCTAGGGTGACAGAGAGATAAGCTCTGTAGCGGACTGTTTGGGGCCCAAAATTTAAAGCGCACCCGTTTGATCTTGCCACGCCATGTATTGCTCTATCTAATTTTGTATCACTGTCTGAAGAGTCGGGTGGGGTAGGTTGGTTAGTAAAGTCTAGGGTGACAGAGAGATAAGTTCAAAGAAAATTGTTTTTTTGTCTTAGTTTTGTTTTAATATTGCTTTAGAGATCATTAAACTTCAGCAAAGAATAGAGGAACGTTTTGAAGAAATAGCAGCTACGTTTATTTTTATTGGCAGTACAGAATCGTTTTCTTTGGAATTGCCTTAACTCTTAAATTCATAAACAGCTTGCAATTGACAGTGGAAATCTTCAATGAATAGCATAGAAAATAGAGGAACTCTTCTAGGAATTGAATTAAAAAAATTCACCAAATGGTCAATGGGAGATAATTTCAATCAGAAATTACTTCCCTTGAAATTGACATTCTATTTTCTTTATATGAATTTAAGAGTTATATAAATTGTACAAGCCTGGCTGCTGCAGTGTCAAATTCCTACTTCTATTCTGGCTGCAACTTTTGTATTGTATATATAATACAAATTTCTAAAAATATTTATTTATTAGAATGAAATAAGCCCTTTCATATCTGTAAGATAAATTTAGTAGATATGTAATTTAGCTCAGTTTGTAAGACACCAACCTACCAATCTGCTGGATGTAATTTCAAATCACAGTAGAGGAATGTTAATTTTACATATCAGTTTGGATTGACGAGACAGACAAACTGAAGAGTTTACTCCCCTAAATTTCATGAGGATTGTTGTTATTCTTGTTATGGTAGAAAAACAAAGTCAACTCCAGACTTGGACTGGAGTTTGACAATAATTTCTTGCTGTCTTTCCCAATTACATTTGTCACTTCTTTTCCAGCCCCATGGATAGAAGTTTTGATAAAAATTTTCCAATAAATATTGGTAACTATTTTGTAAGTCATTTTCTAATACAGGTGACCTGCTAGTACAGGGATCTTCAAAGTGGTCGATATCGAACCCTGGAGGTCAATGGGACTCAGGGTTGCCAGATTTGTCCGATTTCGGACATTGTGACCGTTTTTAGCCCCGATGTTCAATTAAAGATTTGAGGAATGGGACATCCAAAATTGTCCCTTTTAAGGTCCCACTCAGCGTTGTCAACTTAAGATATTTTATATCTAAATTTAGATATTTTTTGTTGTTTTTAAATATCGGATATCAGTTCTAGCCACTTTATTTTTTTTGTCCAAATTTGACAGATTTCGAGCAGGGATGACCGACTTTGTCCAATTTTGGGAACACTATTGTCTGTGTTTGAGAAAACTGATTTGGCAACACTGATGGGACTATCCAAGTGCTCGATAAATCCCTGGGATCAAAAGTGGGTTCATAAATGCTGGGGGAGGATCTATAGAACTTTTGGGTCGAAAGCTGGCATTTGTATGAGAAATAAAAGTATATAAAATACAACTTGCTGATACACATTTCTGATTTATATATAATTTGTATTGTCTATTTATTTTATATTCTGTTTACTAAAACATACAAGAACCCAGTGAAGAGAGATCGCTTTGCGGCCTTTTGGCTAAGATCATAGTGTAGTATCTGTTCTTCGAAACCGCCATGGCCTTGAAGTTCAGAGAACCACAGCCTTTTGGGGGTCCTTGTGGCATGCTCGTGTATCGTCCTGGGAGAAGTTGCACAGGATATTTTGGCCAGCTGGTCGGGAGGAAATCACCATTAGCATGCTCAGGATCCGTCCTGAGAAGCTTTTGACCTAACCCGGTCCTCGTGGCATTTGTCTCAGTGACAGGGGTCATTGTGCCGTTAAACAAAACCATCATCATCAGAAGTTACTGCTTCAGTGTCCAAAACCACACTGGAAAATAGTGTGGGTTATGCAGTCTCCCTCACTCATATGTATGGAAACTGCACATATGGTTGTGCTGTCATATTGGATTTGGGAAGTTGGTGGCTAGTTTAGCTCACCCGTTGCCAGTATTTCTGGTGAGCATTTAGGGTTTGTGCCACCTTATTCATTATATTCGCTGGGGCCCTGTATATCTACAGGGATTCTCTGTGGTCCAAGCCGTCTGGGACGGTACCCAACATATCTATGGAGCGTTCCCCCTCCGCCACCTGGGGACATGTAGGGTAGCAGAGAGATCCTGCCCCCTTCGGTTGTTTGTTAGTTTGTTGTTAGTAGTTGATCATTTGTCTACCTTACGTTTTTAAGTCTGGACTTAGTAAGAGTCTACAGATTTCTGCTTTTTTAGCTGACATTTATAATAGATTCTTTGAAACTGTTACTATTGTCAAACGTATGTGTCGCTTATTTAAAGGAAAATATCTAGAAGTCGTGTTGGACGGACCATTATTAATAAGATACGTTCCATTGGGCGTCGGCGAGGGTAGGCTACGAAGGCTAGAATTTAGAATTTATGACACTTATATTATTTATTTATTTTTTATACATTCCCGGTGGTCGATAAGGGATTAAGGATTCCATGATCGTCTAAAAGGTTTGGAGACTTATGTTAGTTTGTAATACCTATACACTAGTGGAATGAATAGAATATCTCATTAACTTGTTTTTTTAGAAATCGTCAACCAAAACTGTCAACATAGGTTTCTTCAGTTTTTAAGTTTGTCTGGCTGGCTATGTATGTATCATGTGTACAGGCCGCACCAATGGAGCTAAAGGGCTGACAATTTGAACATTTACTCCTTATTATCACAAGAATGTTGGGTTTTTTTATTTAAATTCCACCACTAAACTGTTTTTTAGTGAGGTGGTTCAATTTACAATGTAAGTTTATGATGAATTGGTCCCTTAGTTTGTGTCCTGCAGCATTCATGCTTGTTTTTTTGAGAATTCAGACTTTTTTTCATGATCGCTGCTCAACAAATGCGAGAGAAGGAATATATTCATTGATCACTCCTTTATCCAAATTTTTAATTGATCACCCCCAACATGACATGCTGCCAAAAGACGTTGGTCACATGACGGTTTCTATTGAGTGACTAACCAGACCTGTTATTTTTTTTCTTTTGTTGCAGGCCAGATAGGACTGATACCAGACCCGCTACCAAGGCAACGTCCACCTTGGAGAACCGGGTTTCTAAGACAACGTGGCCAGATTCTAATCGTCTGCAAGATGATTCCAGGACAAACTCTCGCTATAATAACCAATCTCGAAAACGTGATCCGCACTTCTCCCCTTTGCCAGAGGATAGTTACTACAATTCAGCAGAAAATGCTGACTTGCCGAGTGATGAGAAATACGTGGCTATTGATTATAATCACCAGAAACCTGCAGATAAAATCGTGCCACAGGATAGGTCTTCTCATTCTCCTTACAGTAATGAAAATTATCATCACAATCTGTACGATGACACGCATGGATTCAAAGAGCGACACAGGCAGGATTACGAAGTAGCCAGTCAGTCAAGCCATAGGTCTGGACAGGATTACAAAGCAGCCAATCGGTCAGGCCATAGTTCTGGGCATGATTACGAAGCAGCCAGTCAGTCAGGCCACAGGACTGGGCAGGATTATGAAGCAGCCAGTCAGTCGGGCCACAGGAGTGGGCAGGATTATGAAGCAACCAGTCAGTCGGGCCACAGGAGTGGGCAGGATTATGAAGCAACCAGTCAGTCAGGCCGTAGGAGTGTGCAGGATTATGCAGCAGCCAGTCAGTCAGGCCACAGGAGTGGGCAGGATTATGAAGCAACCAGTCAGTCGGGCCACAGGAGTGGGCAGGATTATGAAGCAACCAGTCAGTCAGGCCGTAGGAGTGTGCAGGATTATGAAGCAACCAGTCAGTCAAGCCGTAGGAGTGGGAAGGATTATGCAGCAGCCAGTCGTTCGGACCACAGGACTGGGCAAGAATACGAAGCAACCAGTCGGTCAGGCCACAGGACTGGGCAAGATTACGAAACAACCAGTCGGTCAGGCCACAGGTCTGGGCCGGATTACGAAACAGCCAATCGGTCAGGCCACAGGACTGGGCCGGATTACGAAACAGCCAGTCGGTCAGGCCACAGGACTGGGCAGGATTACGAAGCAGCCAATCGGTCAGGCCACAGAACTGGGCAGGATTACGAAGCAGCCAATCAGTCTGGCCACAGGACTGGGCAGGATTATGAGGCAGCCAGTCGGTCAGGCCACATGACTGGACAGGATTACGAAGCAGCCAATCATTCAGGACACAGCACTGGGCAGGATTATGAAGCAGCCAGTCGATCCAGCAACAGGTCTGGGCAGGATTACGAGATAGCCAATCGGTCAGGCCACCGAACTGGGCAAGATTACGAAGCAGCCAATCGGTCAGGCCACAGGTCTAGGCAGGATTATGAGGAAGCCAGTCGGTCAGGCCACAGAACTGGACAGGATTATGAAGCAGCCAATCGGTCAGGCCCCAGGGCTGGGTACGATCACGAGCAATATGATCAGATGTCACAGCCATTTGAGGAGTTGTCATCCCATAACAGCAACAATTGGCACCAAAACTCGGGACCTCCAAAGCAAACTGGGCCTCGTGACCCAAGGGAGTTTGGTCTGATGGACCATGATGACCGTGTGTGGTCCGGTCCAGATGGTCCAAATAAATTTCCCCACGATACAGACAGTAGATTCAATCAAATGCCTCACATGAGTCAGGAAGATGGTTTTTGTCCTGACCGTAATAATCGCAATGATCTTGATGAACATGAGTATCCTCCTGGTACACCTCCCCACCCAAAACCTGATGAGATGATGGAGACAGACGAGGATGGTAAGCCGATGGGCTGGCGTTACTATTCCCTGGGGATGAAAACATTCAGATGGAAATGAGACACATGGACACTTACCCTGGGTTTACATATGAACACTTGCAGAGGAGGGTTAATTCATAGGGTCCATATTCACCAGATTCAAAGAGCAGAAAGTCTTTGCAAAGGAATTTGGATAAGCAATGCGTATTATATCAAGGCATGCGGAATAACATGCTGGCTATCTTGGATATATTAAAGAAATGAAACCAACAACTGCTGAACTTGTTTGGAAAAGGAGATACAGCTATAAGTGTAAAAAGAGACTCTGGTATCACTTTGATGCTTGGTTAGATTTTGTTTTGGATTCCGGGCGACCTTTGAACTTTGACTTGCGTGGTTGCTGAAGAATAATCATATGTCTATTAAAATGACGCAGGTAATGTTTGTATGGAATAAATGTTTAAATGTCGCTTCTGTTAGCCTATTTCAAAATGTTAAACTAAACATTTACTATTTACCTTCATCTTAATTTTTTAGTTGTTTTATATGACAAGTCTACTCTGACTGTCACGGTACGGCAGCAAGCAACCAGTGTGGATCCGCCCGCTCCTGTAGAGTGATTGCCTAATTAGAGTTGTGATAAATGAAAAAACAACTGAAAAATTAAGATGAAGGTAAATACAGACCCACACCATTTATCCGGCTTCCAGAATTACCAGAAGATTTTTTAAACTGGATAGTTTTGTAGTAGTTTGTCACTAGTCGTCTTAATTTTTGTGGCGTTGTTGAATTATTTCCAGATAAAGATTAGTGGATTAATATTGATTAAACAGACTCTGTTTTTGAAGTGGATTAATTTGTATAAATTATAAACAGTTACTTTTCTTCGTGTACTTTCCGTCTTATATTTTATATTCCAGATTTTAAGAATTTTGAGATCAAATAGACTCTGCTTTAGGAGTGTATTTGTATCTGTTAAATACAATTTAGTTCTTTATTTTTCATTGTTTATTTTATATTCTTAAGTATATATCAAGCCTTGATCGAGAAATCTGGAAAATCCAGAAATCCTGGTCACCTCCAGTTCCAAGCTTGCTGGATAAATGGTCTGGTACTGTAATAGTCAAAATTAGTACAATTGGTAAACAGTTTTCTCTAGATTTATTGAGATGCTTTTTTCTGCTACGCCTACAAGCAATTTCACTGTTTGATTTCTTAGTAGGATATTGATTATCACTTATTGAACCGTATGCAAATATAGCTGGTATACTTTTTGCTCCTATTTCTATGGCAAACAATCCAGAGTGTTAGCCAGAAATAATATTTCCCCAACGTTTTTATAAGATTGGGAAGTTTTTCAAGGTCTGCATTTTTGTATTTAAAATGAAGCCAAAAATGGCAAAGCATGTCCAAAAATGGCCAAAATAAAGTTCAGCTTAATAGGGAAATTGGAATTGGGTTTCTATTGGGGAATTAGCCCATAAACAGCCCTGTCTATTAATACTGCTGCTGCTATTAGGTGTGTCTTTTCTGGTTGAGAAACAACAAAAACCATAGACCATAAAATCTTATTTTTATCCAAAATAGGTGAAAAGAAAATCCCTATTGGAAATTGGTATTTAAAAATTGTATTTTTAAAAAAAACTAAAAATGGCTAGAAAAGCCAAAAATGACCAAAACAGAGTTCAGCTTAATAGGGAAATTGGAATTGGGTTTCTATTGGGGAATAGCCCTTAAACGGCTAGTGAGAACACTGGCTAACATCTGGTCTATTAATACTGCTGCTGCTGTTAGGTGTGTCCTTTCTGGTTGAGAAACAAAAACCATAGACCATAAAATGTCATTTTTATCCAGGATGGGTGAAAAGAAACTCCCTATTGGAAATTAGTAATAACTTTATTATTTATTGGTCGATTGTAGTCAAACTAGCTTTACTTTTGGACCATGCAATGGTAGAATTTGCCTGCTGTGTTAAAATTCCATGTAGGCACCAATTTCTATAAGCAATTTGGTATGGCCTCGATAAACCTTTGCTGGAAGTCTAGTGGTATGTTGGCTATAAGATGTTGAATGCGCTCCTCAGTTGATCCAGAGTTTGCTTCAGATACTGTCACTCTTTCAGTTGCAATAGGACCTTCATTCCAAACCTTTGGTTACTGTGTTAGCAGTGAAAGTTTGTTACAGGTTGAGTACCCCTTATCTGTAACTCTGAACTCTGAAAACTGAAATGTTCCAAAATCCCACACCTGACCTCACTGTAGTATATGATTCAAGGAATGAAAGATGAGGCCAATTTCAAAGGCTTTTAACTCATTCTGACTACAGTAAAAGCTTGGTTTTTTTTTGTGTAACACTTTAGAAATGTAAAACTATATTTGCATCATAAACGGTGAAAGACGAAATGTCCCAATCAAAACAAATTATTGTCACCGCCAGACCTACATGCAATAATCACTGTATTTTTTGTCGAAAATGTTAAAAAAAGGCTGCAGCTACCCCTATTAGTAACAGTAATAAGATAAAGCGTTTATCTATAGCACAGAAAGTCAAGTTCTTGGAGAAACTGGGTAACGGTGTAAGCGTATTCTGAAATCTGAAACATATCTGGTCCCAGACCTTTCAGATAAGCGTAATTCAACCTGTACTGTGTTATGGACTTTCACATACCAAGCAACTCCTTTTGACTTATATGGACTATTGTCTCATAACACTTATCTTCTGTTTCTACTGGTGAATAAATGATTCTCTTTATCAAACAGTCACAACCATTTAAATTGAAAAATATTTTACAATCACAAAACAAAAATAAATAAAAGTCATACAATCTAGACTATCTCTTCTATAGCAAAAAAATTTTTTAAACACTAAGTTTTT
>VCCN01000644.1:145683-171168 GCA_006491835.1 Architeuthis dux
AATTATATTCTGTCGGATATAAAATTATCATTTGATTTCATACTGTTGACATATTATATTCGTGCCTAAAATACAAACGTGAGAATAGAGAAGCCAACAAAGTGTAGGATTAAAAGACTCCTGCCTATCATGAGATCTAGGTTCTCAACTAATAAATGTCAAATGTAATTATTATAAGGGATTGTGCAGATCATTTAAATTGTATGTGACACTGGTGTCACACTGGGTTCTTATGGGATAAGTTGAAAACAAAAACACATTAAATTATAATATAATAAATTTTGGAACAAATTAACCGCACTAATCTAGGTATATTTGTATATTGAAGCAAAGAATTCATGGCAGTGGGGAGGCAAATAGAGAAATTTGCAGCCTTTTGGCGAAGATCAAAGTGTAGTATCTGTTCTTCGAAACCACCATGGCCTCGAAGTTCGGAGAAACACGGCCCGTATGGCATGCTTGGGTATCGTCCTGGGAGAAGTTGCGCAGGATATCTTGGCTGCGGCTGATAATGCGCTAAGATCGAAGTGAATTATCTGCACTTTGAGACCGCAATGGCCTCAAAGTTCGGAGAAACACGGCCCTTCGGGGGTCCTGTGGCATGCTCGGGTATCTTCGGATACCTGGGGAAGTTGCGCAGGATATCTTAGTCAGCTGGTCGCGATCCCCATTAGCACACTCGGGATCCGTCCTGAGGAGCTTTTGGACCCATCCCGGTCCTTGTGGCATTTGTCTCAGCGACAGGGATTTGGGATTCTGCCCCCTCAGGTCTCTAGTCGCGGACATGGGATCTCCACCCCACCCCCCTGCATGTTCGCGTGCAGACTGACCCCACATTAAAAAGACTTCATGTCAAATTTGCCGCTGTGGGGAGGCAAATAAAGAAAAAGATCAAAGTGTAGTATCTGTTCTTCGAAACCGCCATGGCCTCGAAGTTCAGAGAACCACAGCGATTCAGGGGTCCTTGTGGCATGCTTGGGTATCATCCTGGGAGAAGTTGCGCAGGATATCTTGGCTGTGGCTAGGATCAAAGTGGAGTATCTGTTCTTTGAAACCGCCATGGCCTCGAAGTTCAGAGAACCACGGCCCTTCGGGGGTCCTTGTGGCATGCTTGGGTATCATCCTGGGAGAAGTTACACAGGAGATCACCATTAACATGCTCAGGATTCGTCCTGAGAAGCTTTTGGGACCCCACCTTTATCCCGGTCCTCGTGGCATTTGTCTCAGTGACAGAGATTTGTGATTCTCTCCCCTCAAGTCTCTAGTCATGGGGACACGGGATCCCCTCCCCCCTACTGAATTCGGCACCAAATGACCCACCAAGGGTCAATTTGCCGTTAAAAAGATTTTTTTTTAAAAGATGAATTCATGTATGCATCACATGTGGTTACCGGGTTCCAAGGACTTAATTTATTGATGTAAAAGCCTTGTGAACCTTGTTGGTTACCTTGAAAAGAATCCGTGTGATTGCTTATTTTGAAACGATTGGAATTTAGTTCATTGTTTATTTCTATGATTAGATGAAGTATTTTGACTACTATTCACTTTCGTCTTAAAAACAAATAAAACTAAAAAGTACTTCTCTCACCTTTTGTTGGGCTGTAATCGCTAAAAAATTATTTTTAATGAAAATCATTAAATGTGAAGGAGAAATGACTGAAGTCCATTGAAAGACAGACAAGAGTAGAGAGAATAACAAACTAGCATTCCAAGGGAAATTATGAATCACTGCCACCCATATATGCTGTGTTGGGGGTGATCATTAAATAAGTTACTTTTCTCGCCTTTTGTTGGGCTGTGATCACTAAAAATGTCTGAATTTAAAAAAAAAACAAGTATAATTTAGCATAAAGTTACATTGCATATCGAACCGCCTAACTAAAAACCTATTTTGGAGGGGAACTTTCCAAAAAACATTTTCCCTAGTATATTGTGGGGAGTTTGTGTGCAAAATTTCATGTTTCTACTATAAATGGTTAGGGCTGGGTGAAGTCCGGATACATAGATATAAATGTCTGAAACATGAATAACCTAAACCCAGCAACAGTGTTTAAACCGGTCTGTTGTGGGTAGCAGTGATTAAAATGAATAGTAGTCAAACACAATATAGTGGGTTACAGTACTTCATCTAATAATAAAAATAAACATTAATATTCAAGGAGAACAGACATCATTTTAGAAGCTCCGAGATTATAACGTTATTTTGTTGTTGTTTAAACGGTTTTAATCATAGTAATTTATTTACTTTGTATTCATTTATTACATATTTAGAAATACGGCTATGCAGTTGACCCTAACTGTCACCACCTCTACACACGCCAACCAGCTACCAGAATTTATATGTAAAAGCTGGTCGAAAGGCAGAGAATGCTCAGACTGACTTTTTTGATTTAACAAAACAAGCTTCGCTGGCCCGGCCTTCGTAGAAATGTAGAAACTGCTTGTTGGCAACTCCTAATTCTGAGCCTCCAACGTCGTGCCACATGGAAAATCTGTCAACCCTCAATGCCAAGCAATCACTTGTGAACACACCCCGACTCTGGAGGGTGTGACAGATCCCACATGTTGCACGCATCACAGCTGATCTCTCCGCTACCATTGATGCTGCACTGAACAATAATTGTCCCAGTAACTGGGAGCATCTCCATTGTTTCGCTGTTCTTGCACTCGGTCTATCCATCCAGGGATGCCGAAGGAGGTGGCCCATCTTTGGTGACTTAAGAACATCATCGAAACCTTCAACAAATAAATGACATCTACCCTATCTACCATTACCAACAGCCAAAACCATGCTTGTGATTCTCCAGCTGATAGCACAGATGAGGACAATGTCCTCTGCAGATGTGTCAACAACAAGCTCATTGAAGGCAATGTCTCCCCATTGTTCAAGTAATAGCATCTGACAACAAGGTCTTGTACCCGGCAGAAAGAATTATGACTCACCATTGTACCTTCGACCAATTCCTGCATTACCGACAAACATCTCACTTGCGAACGCGGCAACCGAGGCAGATAACCACTGCACTGAAGTCATTTCCAGCAAGCAGCAGCGGAGGTATAGATGGTCATCATCCTGGCCGTTTAAAGGACTTAACATCTCCAGCGTCTCTCGTTATCACTTACTAGGCTCTGTAAGCGGTTTCTGCACAGCGACCTCATACCATTTGCATGAGAGCTCAGAAGATGGAGGACAGTTGAGTCCGACCCATCATGGTTGGTAATGTCTTCCGTGAGACTTGCCACCAAAGTTGCGTGCAGACCTACTGTTAAAGAGCTCACCGAAGAACTGAGAACGGATCAACTTGGGGTTGGTGTCAAAGGAGGCTGCAAAACAGCCATACACGCCACAAGACCCTTCACAAATCATCATCTAACGTGCTAAAGAGAGTACTAGTCAAGCTCGATATGAAGAATGCATTTAACTGCATCCGTCTTGATCACCTGCTTGGGGTTTGCCAAACTTTGAAATAGTTCTCGATACCACACGGTAGACAGTATACAAAGTCATGGTGAAACCAAAGGAGAACATCTCAGTACTCGGTTCCCTTGTCATCTCGGAAGCTGTGCGTTCCAGCCTTGATGAAAAATATGGAATGTTGAAGTTAATGATCGAATGAGCGCGCCTTCCGAACGCCCACCCAGAGCTGTTCCTACTTAAGAACTTCTTCACTCTCCTGAGGTTACTGTTCACTGCTTGTTGCTACCTGGAGTGTAGTCAACTGACAGAGTTCGAAGTGTCAATACGGGATCGAGCAGAATTGATATGCCACGCCCAGTCCGATGACACCAGTTGGCAACAAGTGTCTCTTCCTATTTGACACGGTAGACTCTGCTTACTTTGTCTGCCGTTGCCTTACCAGCCAGTGGCATAGCAAGAGGAGGGGGGGTTGCAAACCTTCCTGGGCACAAGTGTGAAAGGGTGCAAAGTCTACAATTTATTTAAAAAAGAATCAAAATAAAAGTCACAGGAAGAAAAGTAATGGAACAAAAGTCACAATGTAGCGTTACCCTGAACTCCCTAAAAAAAAAGTCACAACTTTGATTTTCTGGGTAGGAAATGTTATAGTGTGACTTTATTTTAGGCCTATGTAAGGTGGTACGGTGTTATTGTCATTAAGTGTGTAATGAGTCATAAAATAAATAATCAAAACATTTTAGGGGGAAGGAGGTGCCAAAATTATTTTTGCATCCCGGTCACTGAGAACCCTTGATACGACACTGTTACCAGCTTACCTGTTTTCTCTGGTCTCCTACACACCAGACACAAGGTTCTCCAAAACATAAATGAACCTAACGTGGACAGGGTTTATGCTGGAGCCCATCATCTTGACAACTCCAATGCTGCAGCCAAACAGTACAGATCAGACGACATCAAATCCAAGGCAGTGACCAATTTCCTTCTGACCTCTCTTGACCAGCGACAAATGGCATGTTTATGCACTGTATCTCAGCCATACAGCAGAGACCTCACCGCTGCCATTGTGGGGCAACCATCAACGAATTCGGTCTCCACTCGCTCTCATGTCTCCTCAAGCACGGGTCCCTTTCTTGCCACACCATCAACATAATCAAAAGGGGACTCTACGCCATCGGAATTCCCGCCTTGTTGAAGCCCATTGGCTTAGACCAGGGAGATGGTAAAAACCTAGACAGGATGACTGGCAAACCACGTATTTGGAATGCCACTTGCAGTGATTGCTGCGTATCTGACGACCTATTGAGCCAGGTATTACATGCTGAGGAGCAGGAGATGGCCAAGTGTCGCTCACTGACCGACAGGTACGAGTCGCGATATCTGCCTTAATTGGCCCCAAAGCATTGAAGCTCATCCGCTGAATAGGTTCCAAAGCCGCCCAACGTCATGAGGAACTGCGCGAGACCGCTTGGCTCTTCCAGCGTGTATTGATGGCTGTCGTCCTGTAGCAACTTGTTCTCCATAGTGACATTTTGCTCACATTTTTTTAAAAGAGAAAGTTAAAGGAAAGAATGAAGTCACTTTAATTCCAATGGAAATTTAACATACACATTCTTTTTTTTTTCTTTTTTTAGTTCAAATGATTAAAACATTTTTTAATCAATGAATAAGTATGTACAACCGAATATCTGTTAAATGTAATAATGTCATTGAATAATAAAAAAAAAAATTTTTTTTAAATAGTAAGAACTTATATTCTGGAGTAAAGGGTGCTGCTGGTCATGAAGCATTCATAGCTAAGTGGTCATAGCAGCTGGGCATAAACCAGGCTTCCCTCTGACAAGAGGGACTTGAGTTTGAACCTTACCGGAAGCTTACTCTTTATTTTCAGTCCACACGAATTGAAAATGTGTCACCCCGTAGAAACCCTCATGTGACCACCATCTTTTGGCAGCATGCCATGATGTGGGCGATCAATTAAAAAATTGGAAAAAAGGTGATCAATGAATAAGTTACTTTTCTCACCCTTTTGTTGGGCGGTGATGACTAAAAAAAGTCTGAATTAAAAAAAACAAAAATCCAATGTGGACGCTTCTGGACACAAAATTAAGGGACAAATTTAGCATAAACATGCATTGTAAATTGAACCCCCCCACAAAGAACCAACTGGGGGAGGAGGGATTTTTTTTTAAAAAAGAAGATTTTTGATAGACATAATAATGTGTAAATGTTTAAATTCTCAGCCCTCTAACTCTATTGGTGCAGCCTGTACAGACCCACTTAAAAACAGAAGAGACCTATGTTGATGTTGATAGTTTTGGTTGATGGTTTCTAATTAGGATGAAGGTCAATAGTCAAAATAAATATAATGATTGGAATTTATTTTGACTGAGAAAAGTTTTTACAAAACAAACCCTTATATCCAATAACCAAATCACCTATAAGAGATTATTATAGTTTTTCTAATGTCATTATTCAGAATTTGTTGGCATTAAGTATTTACCATGACTAATTTTGATTTTATTAGTTTATGGTTCAAATCTGGCAAATATGTCTTAAACATTCTGTAGATTTTATATTGACCAACAAAAAGTTACCAAATTTGTTCTACATTTGTCGTTAACCAATTTTCCTCAAGATTATGACAGAAAATCTCTTGGGCTTCCTTTATCTATAACAGTGGTTTCTCCGTTTTTATTTTTGTTATATGAAGTATTATAAATTATTATTTAAAATTTCTGTGACTACTTTTTAGCTTCATTCGAAACACACCTTTTAGATGCACCGAGATGAGTCTTCAGTGATGTTGTTTGCCTGGTATCATCGGGGGTTTCGGGTTTCTCAACATCATACCCTCTCCACCAGGTAACCTGGTCTGAATTGATCAGAAATTTGTTCTACATTTGTTGTTAGCCAATTCTCCGCAAGATTGCGACAGAAAATCTCTTGGCATTCCTTTATCTATAACAGTGGTTTCTCCGTTTTTATTTTTGTTAGATTAAGTATTATAAATCATTATTTTAACTTTTTATGAATACTTTTTAGCTTCATTCGAAACATACACCTTTTAGGTCCTCAGTGATGTTGTTTGCCTGGTATTATCAGGAGTTTTGGGTTTCTCCTCATACCCTCTCCACCAGGTAACCTGGCCTGATTTGATCAGAAACAGGCCCTCATCTTGGTCGCGATACGCTACTGTGCTCATCATTTTTTGAATAACTTAGTTTTAGTGGCAGGCTTTTTAAACTGGCAGTTTTGCTCTTCGGTAGTGCGACAGCCAATGAGATTGCTCCACTGGCTCAACACATCCTACCTGTTCTTAATAAATGAGCCAACTCGGTGTGGTGCATTTGTTAGGTGGATGTCCGGCCTTAAGCAGCTGAGGGACTAATCGTTTCTTTGCCACCAGTGTTTATTTTGCTGCAATAAGTTTTTGTTTCTTTTTAGTTTTGTTATGGCTAGATGTTTCTCCCTTGTTAGTTATTGCAGATGTCGACTTTTTTTAGTTTGATTTTTCCCAGGGTTGCAATCTTTTCAACCAGATCCATCTAGACGATCTTTCAGCTGCGTCTATGTCTTTTAATGCCCTCCTCTTTGCAGACCCTCAATTTTTGCCTTGCATACTGATTGCCCTGCATCCCATCTTGATTGGTTCATAATTAATACCCCATTGACACTGCTCAACTAGTTGTTGGTGCACTTTCTTTTGTTGGCAAGTGCCATGAGTTCTTCCCAATTATTCTTCCCACATTAACAACTGTTTGTTACTGTTGGAGAAAATTATAAAATCTGGGTGGAGTGTTGTCTTTGTGAATATGTTCAGGGAACTTTAATTGTGTACCTAAGTCTGCCAATCGGGTGCAAAAGATAAAAAATGGAAGAATAAGCCTGCTGTGTTTGTTTCTCTCCTCTGACTCTGATAAATTCGATATGATCTGATCTTCTCCCTGATTGCTATTTGCTGGTATGTATGGCCGTAGTAGCTGCGTCTGCTATCGTTTTGAGTACTTGGTTGTGGCGCCATCTGTTATCTTGAATTCTATTAGTTGCTTTTTATTGCAACTTTTGCTCAGACCATTTACCCTCCGGCAGTGAACAAATGGCATTGATCGGAAAATAAAGAATAAGCCTCAGGTGGGACTCTAACCCACATCCCTTAGCCAGGGGAAGCATTGTTTAGCTCGGTCTGCTTTACCAATTATGCCACGATCCTTAATTGGGAGAAGAAGCTCGAAATAAAACTGTTAGACCTACTCTTCTTTTCCAATCGTTTGTTTACATTTCTGGTAGTTACAGTATTTAATACACTCTGTATTTTATTAGTTGTTTTTTATCGCAAATTTAAACAAAAATGATTCATACCAGGATCTACTGTAAGATCGCCCATGGGCGGTTATTTTAGATGAGCGTTTATTTGGGGGTCATGTTTTTGTAGATGAAAATTTGAAAGCATCTATGTTTTAGTGCACTTGAATACATATATAATAATTAAGACATCAAGTCCAAAATATCTGTCAATTCGTTGTATAAGCAAAAAGTTGCTTCAAAGAAATTAATTTGCTCAATACTTCTTCACTATTGCTGAATGAGTTCGAAAACAAACAAGTTATATTATTTATTTATTACAAAAATGAATTTATTTTTGGTGTATGCTGATACTAAATACTGTGTGTGTGTGTGTGTGTGTGTATATATATATATGATGTTTGACTTTCATTGCAACTTAAAAAGAAAACACTGTCCAAAGAAGTACTAAAAACAATTAAAACAGGTTGCCGATTGATAGTGAAGTGAATAAAAACATGTGAGTCGTAACTTTTATTGTTTTATTATGCTGAATTTAGCAGTTGTGGTGGCCTTTGAATAATGGCCCTGGGCTATTATTTTGTCCATTGTTTCCACACAAATTTGGCTGTTTTTCTGTTTTACTGCCCTGGGTGATCTTGCGGTAGATCCCAGTAATATTTCATCTAACAAAAAAAACCAAAAAAAAACGGAGAAATGTATTAAATACATATACAGTAAGTAATGTAACTGGTTCTCTAACTTTTTTACACTACCACCACCTTTTAGAAAATATATTTCATCAGCACATTCCCAGACAAATAATCTGGAAGTCAGAAGAAACAATTCAAAGACCACCTGAATGCCATCCTCAGGCAATGCAAGATAACCCCAAGCCAGCTAGAAATCCTGGCTTCTGACCATGCAACATGGTTTCCAACCTGTAGACAAGGTACTACACTTTGAAACCAAATGTGCCTGCACAGTTACAAAAGCCACATGCTCATAGCGGACAGCCCCCTCCAACCTGGTGATGGAATCCCATGCCCCATGCGTGGTAGACGCTGTGCTTTAGAGTTTGGACTCCGAAATCACCAACGAAAACTTCAATGCAGCAATAACAAAAATCCACAATGAGTTCACAGGGGAAACTGAACGTCATCGTTGTTCCGACAGACAACCACAAGCATATTTCATCAACGACACCATAAAGTAGGTTGAAAATGAAATTTTAATAAAAATATAAGTCGATACGTCCTATGCATAAAGTTGTATATCTGAAAAGCTGATTTTATAATAGTTTTTTTGTTTCACAATGAAATTGTTGATTTAGTTGGGATTAAATTATTTAAAGAATTCGATTAACTTATTTAAATAAGGGAAAATATTTTAACTTCAAACTGCTCTACTATAAAATCAGCTTTTGAGATATATGACTTTATGCATAGGAGGTATTGATTTATATTCTTTGACACTTGCCCCCATTGTTTTCTCACGCCCCCACCTCTCCTTTAGTCTTCCAGTGTTCCCGACGGGATGGTATCGCACACTTTGGGAATCACTGATCTATAACATGGCTATATTGAAACCTGAATATGCTTAAAAAAAAAAAAGAAATTGTTTTTCTCTAATATAGTAGGAAATATTTGCGCCCTATCATAGAAAGTTGGTTTAGAGTTCATTTCTTCCATGTATTAAGAGTACTGTGCAAAATTCTGGCTTCATTTAAACTATTGTAAATTTTTAATAATTGCCAGCTCATAAGTTGATGTTTGACATTGTGTCGTTTTTAATACTTGATTATCTTCTTTCGTTCGTCCACCACCAAAACATCCAATTGGACCCATGTTTGAGTCAGTCTTGTGGCGCGCAATTTTTCTCCCATGGGGCCTCAGAGCCGGACAGCAGGTCAGAATATGTTCCAAAGTCTGCCTTGAAATACTTGATTATCTTTTGCAGCAAAAAAAAATGTCTATGCAAAATTTTGCAGCCAGTCTTTTTCAGGCGGACAGGGGGAACAAATTGCAAATACGATGCCCGAGCATTGACATCAATAGCATCTGGGAACCCCTTATCAAAAAAGACATCTTGAAAAGAAAACCTGAACAGATCTTTCAATATAAGGGAAACAACTAAGAATTGACAACGAACATACAACCCTGACATACAGGATATACAAATGAACAGACGTGACATGTCCAGTCCAATCTAGCATGTGCTCTAAACAGTGATTAATTTTAGAACCAGAAACACCTGACGAAGGCTCAAGGATGTACACAGCCAAAACATTGTGAACACTTAGACAAGGAAAATAGTTTGACTATATCATACTTAATGATTAATACATCCTATCTAACTATATTCAGACAAAACATATGTTGTGTTCATAACTGGCTAGCAAGGTTTTAAATTCGAAAGGAAAATTCATTACAAGAAGTTACTGCACATTAATATTCAGAAGAGACAGATGAGGAAAGGACTGAACATGTCCAGTAAAGGTCAATAAAGAGGAGAGAAAAGAGACAGATGTGGAAAGGGTGGAATGTCTTCAGCCCTTTCCTCATGTCTCCCGTCGTTCTGAACGTCCCAGAAGGAGAAGGAAATATAAATTCTATATGTAAATAGGAAGTGACTTACACCAAGTGTAACAGTCACCTTTAACCCATAAGAACCCACTGTGACACTGTTGTCACATACAATTTAATTGATCTGCACAGTCTCTTATGATGGATAATGATGGATAATTTTTATATCTGACAGAATATGATAATTATAAAGAAATTAGGCCGCTTGTTCAGCAGTCTGGGCAAATATAGGTTCTCACCTAATAAATGTCTTTATAATTATCTGTCTCTTATATAATATTATATTTTATCCTTGATTTTAACTCATGAAGTGTACTAAGTGACATCTAATGAACATCCTGGTTCAGTCACGTGACTGTGTGTCAATTTTTCTACCCAGAATCCCACATAATGTTCCTTCAAGTGGAAATGGATCTGAGTTCTTATGGGTTTTAAGGGGGTCTTTGAGCGCATATAAATCCCTCAGCATCCTCTAGGTATGGGATGGCAATTCTTGTGGCTGATTTCCCACAGCTCTTCAAGATTTTGAGTTCTTCTGTCCACATTTGCATGATGTTTAAGTTGTGGTACAGAGCTGGCCAATACAGTGACCCCATCATCAGACGTGGTTATATTGCATGTAATCTTTGGCATGGAGCTCAATCATGCTGGAAAAAAAATCTTTTGTCAAACTCCAAGTTGGAGGCGGGTGTTGAATTTGTTTTTCTACTGTAACAATAACAAGAACAATCCTCACCTAATTTAGGGGAGTTAACTCTTCACTGTTTGTCTGTAGTCACGTTAAACTAATATGAAATTAACATTTACCTACAATGATTTAAAATCGTGGCCAAGTCATTGGTAGGCGGCTCTCTTACCGACTGAGCCAAACTGACAAGTTTTACATATCTACTAAAATTTATGTTACAAATACGCAAGGGTTTGTTTCATTCTAATTAATACATTTATACTAAACATATTTTTATAATTTTTTTATGAATGACCTCCGTTTTGTCTCTACAGTCAATGGAACAACACTGGGATGCCTAGTCCTCAGAATCCCCCTCGCAGCCTCGCTGATGTAGTCCAGAGGAAAGCAGAGAGCCGTACGTCTTTCATCAGCTTGAATGCAGAAGCTGCCGGAAGGACGTCAAACCACCTTAAGGGGGCTCCACTCCCTGGTTTGGAATCAGAGTTTACCTTCTCCTAGACTAGTTGACACCCAATCTGCCCTGCTATTTTCCCCATATTATATATACAAATACAAAAGTTGCACTAACCTCAAAGTATTTCAGTTACTTCTCTTTGTGTTTCCAATTTAGATATAAAACATCTACATTTAGATCTGTTGCCAATTTGGATATAAAATACCTAAATTTAGTTAAAAGCTATAATTTTTTATTAGATTTCTTGGGAACTGCTGATAAAAAAAAAACTTCAAACTCAACACTGCACTGCCTTGTGTGCTGACTAATATATCTGGTGAATGTCAAGTAATTGCAGTACACACAGAGACAGAGATTTCTTCAATTGTAGTGAGATGTCAAGTTCATATGAAAAAGTCCCGGTATTAAAATGACAGATAATATTATTGTGTATCAAAAAAAAGACGGAAAAAAAAGACTGGAATTCATGATGTATCACTTTATTTTAAAATGTTGATTGTGAGATTATCATTCATGCAGCCAATGGGAGGAAAGATAAGATGACAGCAGCAAATATTAATCCCAAGATAACGTTGAGCAGGAAACTATTCAAAGAGGAAGGTATGCGTCCCTTGGTGGCTTCCTCCTTCGTGTGTCCAGACTCTTTAACGGTTTTGAGCGCTTCCGAGAGATCATTCTGCTTGGTTGGAATGTAGCCGAGCTGCTCTTCGGCCTTCATCGTGCTAAAATAGTGAGTCACACCCGACTTGTACACCTGCCATAAAAAAGAAATAAATAAAAGATTTTCAGAGTTATTATTAATCTTAGTATAATTTGCCAAATGTCTGTCTGTTATCATAACTCGAGATTAGGAGTGTTACTAATGATACCCCGGAGCATGTTTTTGTCCCCGGCAGAAAAAAAGGCTGGGGTGTTTATCGTCATTGTCTTTTTTTCTCAATTGGATAACTTTGTTATTCCTTAATATATTTGTATGTAGATTTCTCAAATCTTGGCTGAAATTTGGCTAAAACCCCAGGAATTGAAAAATGGTGAGTTATGGCCAATCCAATTGTTTACATTTTATATGTAAATAACCATGTCAAAAATATTGAACTTTGGAACTGCTGAATTGTTATACAGGTTCTTGGGTAGTATTAAAACGGTTTTCTGCTGGGGACCTTTATACTTTCAAGATCTATTTACAAAATTAAATGTGATCGAAGAATTCATGATTCAATAAATACATAGTTCAAATCCATGATCTGTTATGTAGGCCTTCTGCAGGAAGTAATTGAAAATCACCATAGAAGTGAGGAAGATTGTAGTGAACTGCTGAAAAAATTGTTAGTAGCACCCACCGTGTGTGTTCAAGCAAATCGGCCCAATGATGACACACCAGCAAACAGGGCAGTTATAAAAGCATGTGGAGATATACAGCATAAAAACGGTCACATCTACATGCAAGCCGGCTTTGAAAGTTTTTTTACATTAACCAAATAAAGAACAACACTGCAAATGAAAAATTTTTTCACAGCTTCGAGGAAATATAACTATTGTCAGAAGAGAGCCACCATAACATCCCTGAGAATTCAACGATTTAAAAGAGGTAAAAATGTTTTCTTCTTGTTTTCATTTTGCGGCAGATATTTTAACTTGAGATGTACTTGTATGCAACTTGTTTTATGTCATTGTGAGTAATTTACGTTTCAATGTTGACCCCCTCTCTTAAAACCAACAACACTACATACACATTTCAGTGGCTGTCAACAAAACCTCTTATAATTATAATATTATAATAATATTATTATTATTATAATAATATTATTATAATTCATAGAGACGGTCAAGGCACACCAATTAAAAAAATTACTGAGATGGAAGGATCACAATGAGAGATACAACAATGTTCAGCACCATCCCATTGAGTTCCCCAGAGGAAGCAGTCCGCAACGAGCATTAACCATATGCCATACCTGGATGTGATTGTTCCTATAGAGGACGCATCTGTAAAACACCCCAGGGCATAGGCAGACAAATTTCGATGGAAAAAAGTTAAGCCTCACAAATCAAACATCAAAAGAGAGAACGGCTATCAGAACCTTACAGAAGGACACCAACATTATTGTTCTACCGGTACACAAAGGCAATGCAACGCTGATGATAGACAAGTCGGAATAGCTACTGTCCGCGAGCATTGCCAAGCTTAAAAAAGGCCCAACCGGCGATACAGAAAGGAAGCTGTCAAAACTCTTAAACAAAATCACCAACTCATAGACAACGATATAGCAAATTACCACACATGTATGGACTCTCAAAAATCCACAAAGATGGTATTTCAATGAGGCCTATAGTCAGTTGCCATGGCTCCGCATTCCATCTACTTAGCTCCTTCCTAGTCGGGAATATGATGTGTGCATATAGACACACACGATTATAAAAACGTTCAATACATACATGCAATTATGTATACTCACTTATAGTCCATGAGATTTTAGGCTCTGGCAGAGGGACTAATTCTACCATGGTTTTCCTCGTGCAAAATGTCATACTGAACAAAATGAGGTATGATAGTTTGGCCAGAGTGGTAGCTTTCTTGGTGAAAAATAGATTTGAATGAGGCAAACGACTTCTCCCACCAATTTTCGTCTTTTAAATGTTCAATTGCCATGAATTTTCAAACAAAATTAGGAAATGATGTAGTGGCTAAATTTAAACTTTGTTCAACTATTTACCCGGTACGTATCAATTAAAAATAAGATTTTATATAATTTACATTACATTTGAAACACGAACATGTTCTCACAAAATTACAACTAACTAGCTAGCTGCTAAAATAAGCTGGCGGCTTTTTCCAGTCAAGCCAGAAGTGATTACAACGTGCACTAGGTATATGAAAACTGTCACCCACACCTCATTGACCATCTACTCCTCAAGCATATAAGCGCCACTAGCCATCAACAAAACAAGGTAAATTGTAAATGTAGATGAATTACTGTAGACAAATTCATCTAGAATCAATGAAATTAGAAAATAACAATCTTACTTCCGTGCAGGTGAGGACTGGCTGGAAGTTGTAGACGTTGGCAACCAAACCGTGGATCAGTTCTGTGAAGACAGCTGAAAGAGAAGAACATATAAAGAGTCAGGCATTTGATTCCAGATAATTTTCTTGCAAACTGATATTTATATGGAGTTAGACAATACCAAGCAGCATTTCCTTTTGTACTGAAAAGCAAACAAAATAGTTGTCCCTTGTGATAGTTCAGTTAGACCTTGATTATCCGAATCAAATGGGCAGGGAGTATTTTGTTCAGATATCTGATCCAATCATCTTATGTAACAAATAGTATAAGTATAAATAATTTCCAGAATAACTTAGATAGATTTAGATCATCTGGGATAGAAAATAAATTAATAGGGACATTCTGAGTTATCAGATGAAATATTTAGAAGAATTTAGGAAAAAAATAAATATAATGTGTTTGTAAATGTTTCTCTGTACTAATAAGCTTGTAATTTTTTAAAAAGTTTCATACATATCTTTATCACTTGAATTAATGTGTATTTTAATATTGAAAACATTTTTAATGTAAATTGTATACGGAGATGCCCATAGGAAGCCATACTGAACACAATTACATACAAAAGCATGTTCAAAGGGTTTGATTTCATTCAATCAATAAGATTTGTGATATTTTACAAATAAAATCATGTTACGTGTCGTTTAAATAACAGAATTATTGAGATGAAAATTCAAGGAAACATGATGTAATTACAAAAAATACATTTCTTGTTAGTCACACAATAGAAACCGTCACGTGACCAACATCTTTTGGCAGCAAGCCATGTTGGTAGAGATCAACTAAAAAATTGGAAAAAGGGGTGATCAATGAATAAATTCTCTCGCGTTTTGTTGGGCAGTGATCACTAAAAAAAGCCCAAATTTTCATAAACAAGTGTGCTGGACACATACTAAAGAACCAATTCAGCATAAACTTACATCGCAAATTGAATCCCCCACTACATATCTAGAGGAGTTTTTTTTCTAGACATAATAAGGAGTAAATGTTTAAATTTTCAGGCCTCTAGCTCCATTGGTGCGGCCTGGACACGTGATACATACCTAGCCAGCCAGACCAGCTTAAAAACTGAAGAAACCTATGTTAACAATTTAGTTGACAGTATCTAACATTTACATACGTGGTCAGGAAGTTCACAGGTGCTTACAAGGGGTTTACTAATCAAAAGACGAAATGGTATCACCAGTATTATTCTTGAACATCGTATTACACACAGCATGGCTAATTAAATATTCAGTGGACCTTGAGATCATTTTCAGATAAAATATCAATTATCCAAATTCGGATTGTTTGGATAATCGAGGTTCGACTGTCTATTTACAGTCATGCATCATTAAAATGGTTATTCATAACCATGCCCGGTTTGTAGTTTGAACAAGACTAACACCTATGAAGAGAAGGGGATTGAAGATTATAGTTTTCATTCTGTGTCTGAAATTCATTACTGTATCGGGATGTTAAATTCTGCATTTTAGGTGGTAATGCACTTGTCATGAGGTGCGGGTACCCTAAACGTGAGCAGCACAAAAAATGGAATCGGCGAACTGAGTTCAACCTCTGAGACAGTTTGAATTCACTTCGCACTAATTCCCTTGGGAGAGGCATGAATCTATTCTACTTCATTGGTAAAAAGCAGCCTTGGTTAGTGATGTACCGGAATATCAATCTTGCCGGATTCACAAAAAATGATCACTGCCACCATGAGAATCCGGCACTGGATATCAGACTGGTTGATATTCCGGTACATCACTAGCCTTGGTTGGCAACCAGCCTAGGAGATGGACACCTGTCTCCAAATCGGGAAAGCGTAACCTCTGGTCTAGCGTCATGAGAGGCAGATTAACAAATGTGTTCCTGAAATACAGTTAACAGGGCTATGGTGAAGCTTCAATGGGCCTAGCAAGCTGGAAGTGGATTATAAGAAATTGATTAATTTTTTTTTTTATTCCCTTTTATTTTACTAAAGCAAACAAATAATGTTACTGCCATCTCCCCATGACACCTTGAGTACAAGTAGAAGATTTAAAAAAAACAAAAACAGGTCTAGTTACTCAATAGAAACTTATGTGATCAATTAAAACATTGGAAAAGGGGGTGATCAATGAATTTGTTGGGCGGTGATCACTAAAAAAAGTCTGAATTTAAAACAAACAAGCGTGAACACTGCCGGACCCAAACTAAAGGACCAATTTGGCATAAACTTACATTGTAAATTGAACCCCGACTAAAGACCTATTTTGAGGGGGAGAGGATATAAAAAAAAAAAAAGTTTTTTATAAACATATTTTCAGCTCACTATCTCCATTAGTGTAGCCTGTACCTGTGATACATACATAGCCAGCCAGACACACTTAAAAACTGAAGAAACCTATATGTTGACTATGATGATATTGACAGTTTTGGTTGATGATTTCTAACAAAAAACATGTACTTGCCACATCTCACACTGTATTCAATACATCAACTATGGCAGAGGTTTTCAATGTGTGCACCGCAGTTAGTTCCATGGGGGCACTGCGGGATATTCAAAAATTTTAATACAGTCATACATCGATTTACACCCAACCGACTAACATCTGATCGCAAATACATCAAAGTGTGTTGTATCTGTGGTCGTTCTATGTCCAGAGCTTATGGAGGGTTGCAAGCACTGATTTAAAGCAAAGCTCCTGATACACTGTGGACCCATTGTATAATTCACAGGGAAACACTTGCATCAAAGCATCTAAGTCCTCCAGTGAATCTGGTTCTGGAATGTGTAGTGAAAATGGTCAACTATATAAAAAGTTGGCCATTAAAGGCACGATTTTTCAAAAATATGGTAGCTGAACCCATCTTTGTTATACTACTGCAGCTCGCAATGGCTATCTTGTGGAAGTGTACTATCGCATACGTTCGAATTACAGCAGGAACTTGACGCATATCTTGAAAACGAGGCCAAATTCGTTGTGGATACATAATTTTTAACCAAATTGCTGTATTTGTTTGATCTCTTTGAAAAGTTAAATGTGCTAAATCTCTCCCTGCAAGGCACATTTTGAAATTGGAAGAGAAGCTTTCAGCCTTCAGGAAGAAATTATTATTATAGAAAAGAAAGATGAATGAAGACGGTGGCAAAGAGTGTTTTCCATTGTTGCAACAGTTTGTGACATCCAATTATGAAGATTTTACTCAGGATATACAATTCACTTTTGAAGAACACCTATCTCAGCTTAGCAACGTGTTTCAAAAATATTTTCAAGAATATAATATGGAGAAAATCACATTGTTTCAAGGAGCTGATAGCTTCGCAGCCTTTTGGCTAAGATCAAAGTGTAATATCTGGCCTCGAAGTTCAGAGAACCACGTCCCTTTGGGGGTCCTTGTGGCATGCTCAGGTATCATCCTGGGAGAAGTTGTGCAGGATATCTTAGCTGTGGCTAGGATCAAAGTGTAGTATCTGTTCTTCGAAACCGCCATGGCCTCGAAATTCAGAGAACCACGGCCCTTCAGGGGTCCTTGTAGCATGCTCGGGTATAGTCCTGGCAGAACTTGCACAGGATATCTTGGCCAGTTGGTCGGGAGGCGATCACCATTAGCATGCTCAGGATTCGTCCTGAGAAGCTTTTGGGATCTCCACCCCCCCTTTATCCTGGTCCTCATGGCATTTGTCTCAATGATAGGGATTTGGGATTCTCCCCCCTCAAGTCTCTAGTCACGGGGACATGGGATCCCCCCTCTCCCTCCCAAATCCAGCACTAAATGACCCACCAAGGGTCGATGTACCGTTAAACAAAACAATCAAAATCACATTGGTGCAAGACCCATTCAGAGCTGACTCGTGACAATACATTGAAAACTAAATTTGCTAACATGGAATTAACTGGGTTTTGGATATCAGTGAAAGATGAATATCCTCTGCTAAGTGCTAAAGCTCAATGAATCCTAATTCCAATTGCAATGACTTATCTCTGCGAAGCTGGATTTTCAGCTGTAGCCGTGATAAAAGATAAAACAAGTATCGTGCAAAAATTGACGTGGAACAGGAGATGAGGGTGGCTGTCACCAGTTTGACTCTAAGATTTTAAAAACTGGTGAACAACAGGCTCATCCACCCACTAGTAATCAGGATTATTAAAAGAAAGAAAGAAATTTATAACGTTTTTATGAATTTAAATTACAGGATTTCTTATTTTGGCCAAAATTCGGTTAAGCAAACATAAGTAAAAAAAAAAAAAAAATGAATAAAATACATTTCCTGTATTTTGAACTGGTTTGACTGAATCTGACCTTCGTTTCTTCCGGAAACTTTTCGTTTTTGAGAAAAGTAAATTTTTTATAGGGGAAGTGAGTTGGCTCTAAAGATTGTGATCGATTTACAGTGTATATATAATGTAGAACTAGATTACTTTGTAAATTGAACGTTTAGACAGACAAAATATCGGCTAAACTGGACCCTTATATTGTAAATAAAATATATTTTGTGCTTAATCGAAACTTGACCGGTATTTTTTGTTTTTATTTTACTAACTAATCTAACACTAACAGGAATACAAATGCAATTGTTCACTATTTTCTGACTTAGGGCGCCGTGATGAAAAATGTTTGGGAACCACTGAACCATATGGGGTTAAATAATTTTAAATTAATGGTAATTGGGGGATAACTAAGACCCTTTATCGGTAATCTTTGGTTAGACGTACATCAACCTATGGCGCTGTTTAACCACTACCAGCTCCAAAAAGTATTATCTTTTTTAATTAAAAAGTATAATTAAACAACACATTCCTAAGAAAATGACAATAGTAAAAATAAAACTTCTTTTTCAGGAATTTAAACATCATCCTGTTTGTACAAAACTGATGTTGTAATTTTTGTTGGATACAGAACAAAAAACCGGCTTTTAATTCCACCATTGCGGTAATTTCTGAATATGTAGTTTATTTATACTTTTTAATGAAAAGATTATACGTTTTGATCCTCTGTATAACATTTTAAGCCTTTATTTGCGGTTTAAACACCGTTATAAGTTTATGTACGTCAAACCAAAGATTACCGTTTCTAAGGAAATACTACGTGTTTATAACATATGTTGTAAATATTTTAGACTCAAAAGACACAGCTAGACCAAAATTGGACAACTTTTTGATAAATAATTAACCAAAAGGATTTCTTGGGGTTTTCTTGAAAAAATAAACTCGTGTAAACAAAAGAAATATCACCATATATTCTGCCAAAATACTTGACTTACCTCGGTGACGTTATTATGATCGACGATCGCCATTGTTTAGATCACTCTTCACATTGCAGTTATCTCCCTTAGATCGGAAGATTGCGTTAGAAAATTATACTATTTCTGTCCCATAGTAGTTGTTACATTTGTATATTATTTTCAAACATTAAATGCAATTAATATGAAATATAGGCTTACCCTACGGAGCCGAGCCATTATATATATATATATCATCACATTATTCTTTTCTGGTGTAAGCAGTAAGATTTAATAAAGTTATTTACTGATAGCAAGAATATTTCCATTTCTTGGTACATAAAGGTTGAAAATATCATTTTAAAAGATTATAACATCTTTAGTGTTTGAAGCTACAAAGCTTTCTAGACTTATATATATGTATAATACCATATTTATAAAATAGGACGATATTGTAAGGAATATTTTATATACAGAGTAACAGGTGGCACAATGCACATTTAAGGCCACAAAAACATTGTATATGGTCGTGTAACTATGCACAGATGAACAATGTTAATTACGCTAAATAAGGCAAGCAATTGGTTGCTTATATATATATATATATATATGGTAGATGTGATTAGACTATATATATATATATTTATGGGAAGCAATTTTAATGGTTCATTACAAGTGGTACTGCTGGTTTCACATATAGATTTTCACATATGTGTGTGTGTGTCACATTATTTGTTCCTGGTGTAAGCAGTAAGATTTAATAAGGTGTTTAATGATAGCAAGAATATTTTCATTCTCTGCGGAATGCCACCGATAAGAATAAAATCAGTCTTCCTTGGATTCTTGTCAAATCTCGTGACAGTCGTGATTTCATGGGTCAGTAAGGAAAACATAGCCCTAATCATAATAGAGCCACCGCTATGGCTCGGCTTTATAATGGGACAGAGGTAATAACTGAAAACAATTGAGACCAAATCAAAATCAAAATAATTGAATAAGAAAAAAAACAAGGTTTTAAGAGATTGGATCAATAAGTCTGTAGTCTGACATGTAGTTATTAGCTGAATTTTGATTGAGAATTTCCACTGAATAATGTTCAATCTATGTGATTAATAATCACCACTGAATTAAGGGCATTGACAAGGAAGGAGATTATGTTGAAAATTAAATATTTGTTGTTTAAAATAAATGCATTTTCCTGCATTAGGCTACAGCCTTTTTTTCGACTGATTTCCATCTTTCCAAATTCAGACAACTAAATGATACTTGAAAAAAAAGGAAGATGTTAAGAAAATGGAAAAGGATTCAGAAATCTTACCAAAGTAAAAGATCAGCCAGACAGGAAGTCTCAAAGTTGGGAAAGAATAACCAAGACCTTCAACCTGGAAAAAAAGAGAAGGCAAATGAATACAAGCCTGGCTGCTGAAGGGTTAAACTCCACTCCTAATTCTATTCCGACTAAAGATGATTACTGCAACTTTTGTATTGTATATATAATAAATACATTTGTAAATATAAAAGACTTGTCAGTTTAGCTCAAATGATAAGAACCATCTACCAACCAACTAGTTGTGATTTCAAATCACAGTAGGAAAATGTTAGTTTTATATAATCGGTTTGGTTTAACATGACGTGATAGAAAAACAGTGAATAGTTTACTCCCCTAAATTAGGTGAGGATTAGTTATTGTTGTTCTTGTTACGGGGGAAAACAAAGTCAAATCCAACTTTGACAAAAAGATTTTGTTAAAAAAATGCAGGAATCTTTTGCATCGACCTAATTTTACTTTTCACACTGACTTGATAGTTCAATGTATATATTACATAAATTATCAAGATATCAGAATTTAATAAGGCATAGGAAATTATATACAAACACAAAATTAAGTTAATTCTATATTAATTTGAATTTCAACATAGATATTCTTACATTCTGACACAGGGGCATAATTAGAGATTTGGGAACCCAGGAGGCTTGTCCCCACCTCCAACATTTACCGAGATTTGTTATTGTATAATGCAGAGACAGCGCGTGGGACCCACAGACCCCACAACTGCTGGGGGTGCAATTTATCTGAGAAACCCTAAAAAATTCTTTGAAAATAATCAAAAAGAAATTTGCAGGGTAGTTAAGCAACATCAAGCCTGGTCAGTACTTAGATGGGTGACCGCTTGGAAATACCAGGTGCCATAAGCGAGAACAGTGAAGTGAGTGACACCACTTTGGGTTCTTGTTGCCTCTAAGTCTACTTCACATATCGAAAGCCAAGACAAGAGAAACTTGTGATATGGGAAACCCGGGCAGGGACGGCTGATGTCGTAGCCAGCATAGGGGCACTACTTACTTATTAAAGTTTTCCAATGTCCAATTGGATACCATGATCAGCCATGAATAATATTTTGTAAATTTTAATACTTGAAAACCGAATTCTGTCGGAGCACTGTGTTTTTAAAAATATGGGGCGTCACTTGGTGCTGACAAGTTATACATACATAGAAAGGTTAAACGATTGATTGATTGTTTTGTTTAACACATCAACCCTTGGTGGGTGATTTAGTGCTGAATTCAGTAGGGAGATCCCATGTCCCCATGACTAGAGACTTGAGGGGGGAGGTTAAATGAGTTATACATCTGAAGTCTATACATGTAAATACATGTAAATACATGTATTTACATGTAAATACATGTAAATACATGTATTTACATGTAAATACATGTAAATACATGCCAGCAAAACTCTAAGTAGATTTTAGTATTACAAGCAGTAATTCTATTGATTTATTTATTAAAGAAACTAATCTTTTAATTATTATATTTTTGTATAGAGGGGGCCCGGGGCAATTGCCCCTTTTGCTCCCTTATAGATCCGGCTCTGTCTGCAAGCGCCACTGTTTTTGTCACAGTTGGTGTTTTTATAGTCGTCAATCTTGTCAAATCTTCCAGTGTTTTAGCTACAATATTTGTGGTAATTAGTATTTGTGATTCTATATCAACAACTTTTGGAGGGAAGGAAGTGATAATCAAAGAAAAATTCAGTGAAAAATCAAAAAAGGCTTCCAATCAGTTACTAATAATAAAGTAATTCAATATAGAAAGATTTTACAAAACAATTTTGTTGTTTAGTATTCATATAATCTAAGAATTATTACATTTAGGCAATTTAAAACTATATTTATCACATATTAATCTATGATAAAATTGATAACTTACATGTATAACAATTATTTATATAATTTAAGAATTATTACATTTAAGCAATTTAAAACTATATTTATCACATATTATTCTATGATAAAATTGATAACTTACATGTATAACAATAATTCTAACATCAGAATTTAATGTTAAAGTTTAGTGTTATGCCACTACATGCAGTTACTTAGTCTCAATGAGACACTCATTTGATAATAATCAGACAGGGTCTTGCTTAACATTAATGAAGAGTTAGAGAAAGAAAGAGCAGATATTTACCAAAGGCCTAAAAAACTCAAAATTGTTTATTGGCTTCCCATCAGAGATGAAATATGCTTGGCCAGTCTGATAAAATAAAAATGAAAACATTCTGTTAAAAAAATAAATAGCATATATTCTTGAATATAAGACAAGGTTTTTTTTACTAAAAAATGGCCCCAAATCAGCAGTTGACTCAAGTCAGTCAAAAATATATGAATACAGCATTAATGGATACAATGCGTATTAGCGAGCGATAATGCCTGTGGTTTTAACACAATTCATTACTATGGTTTTGTATGAAATGCTATGTAGGTAGTGTACAGTGCATATTGTGTAATATCCTTTTAAAATCATTTTTTAGGTAGATTCGTCATCACTGATGAGAATTTAACTTTTACAACCTGAAAACAACGATCGAGCCTTAACTGGGAGCAGAAGCATGAAATAACACCTTTAAACCTATTCTTCTTTCTGATCATTTGTTTACATTTTTAGTAGTTACAGTACATTTTATTCGTTTTGCTCAAACCAATTACCATCTGGCAAAAGTAGTCATCAAATTTAAATAATAATGTTTTGTTAGTTATTTGCAATTTGTTCCAAATGAATGCTTTGTATTCTTTCACCTTCCTACAAACAAAAAGCAACTTTGGTGTTGCTTCAAAAAGAATTTAGAATGTTCGAGTGAGATTGAATTCTAAACTGTTAATGGTAATTCGATACCTGACAGTATTACCCAGAATTCATTTTTTAAACAAATTCATTAAGCGATTACCATTTTTAGATAAAGTTACATTTCCATAAAATACAAAATATATAACCCTTTTAAATTATAAAAAAAATACTCTTTTCTTGTTTTCTATTCTCTTTTGAAGCTTCTAAATATTAGGTTGTTGCAAAAATAATCAACTTTAAAGCAGTTTATCTCAGCTTAGAATAAAGGTTATTAATCGAAATAAGAACCTTCAGAATCTACAGATTTTTGCCAACTAGAAACAAGTCCATTTATTCTGGAAGCATAGAATTCTGGGGTCCTGGAACCAATCAATTCTTCGAAGGTGTTTTGAGCTGCTGCGTGGTTGTTGAAGACCTTCCCTTGCAGGAAGTGGTCGAAATGCTTGAAAAAGTGGTAGTCTGTCGGGGAGACGTCTGGTGAGTAAGCTGGGTGAGGTAGAGTTCTGTAGCCTAGTTCATTCAATTTCTGCAGGGTCATTCTTGCGACATGTGGTCGGGTAATGTCATGGAAAAGAATCAGTCCTTTTCGATTGACCAATATTGGACGTAAACGTTGCAATTCTTGATGCATTTTGTCGATTTCCTGGCAATACTTCTTTGTACTAGGATTCAAGAAGTTGTAGTGGATGATTCCATTTGCCGGCCACCAAACAGTGACCATAAACATTTGATGCAGGTGTGGTTTGGTGCTTCACCTCTGTCCAGCCACTGCACGGAACGCTGTCGATTGTTGTACAGAATTCATTTTTTGTCACATGTCACAATGCGATCAAGAGGTGGATCGTTTTTATTTCGCAAAAGAAGAGCAGAGCAGACTTCGAAATGGCAACTTTTTTATTTTCGTTCAACAGTTCATTCAGTTTTTTTGCTTTTCCAATTTGATGCAAATGTTGAACAACTGTTGAATGGTCAACGTTTAGTTCCTCTGCCACCTCTCGGGTTGTTTTGCGTGTGTCCGACTCAATAATGGTCTTCAATTTGATGTCGTCAATCGTAGAAGGATGTCTATAACCCTCCTCATCTACAAGGCTCAAGCGTTTCGAAATTTTTGGAATCAATGTTGAGCTGTATGTTCATTGACGTTCCTCTGGCCACTTGGTTGATATTGCGAGCAATTTCCGCTGCTTTAAGTTCCATCTTGAACTCCTACAACAAAATTGCTTGAATTTGCTTTTTTTCCAGAATAAATAGAGGAAAGAAAACTTTCAGCTTAATAAATAGAGTGAAATTCACGCTTTAAAATGGTATATTCCATGAACAATAATTGTTTATTCCAAAATAAGCATCAAAGTTTAAAATATAAAAAAACGCAATTATTTTTGCACCAACCTAATAATTATTCTGGTGTGTCAAGTTTACGTTGTATACATTTCCCAACGAAAAAAAAACCTAGTTTATCAATTTACACTCAATTTCATCAAATCAAATTTTTAAAACAATTCCGTGATGAATACATATTTACTATAACAACACGACAAGTGTATGGGTATATTCATCTTTGTTAGTGTCTATAACAGCCCAAGGGAGATAACTTTTATACTTTACGCAAGAGTTACTTCCCTAAGTAAGTAAGACAATTTCATTATTTCGTTATTTGTGAGAGAAAGATGATTGTACA
>VCCN01000644.1:226038-239923 GCA_006491835.1 Architeuthis dux
ACCCAGAGCAAGTGCAGAATCACTGAATCGGAAAATGTCATTTATTCGCTTCAAACTTTGCCTTTGCGACAATGACAGTGACAATTTGAAATTTACTTATTTGTAATTGGAAAACAGACACATTTGTACATTTCCAATCAAATAAAGTAAGAAAAACAATTACATATTAATATCAGTGTTCTGGATACAAAAGCAAAGTTTGAAAGGAATAATAGTCGTTTTCCATAAGCAATTAGAAAATGACACTCACTACACAAGAATAAAAATTGCACAGTGTAATGGATGATTCAATGTTATTTTCATCTTTAATCTGTAAGCATTTTAAAAACTCTTTTAATCTCTCCCAATGACTTTCCCTTTTATAACACTTGTATTTATTCACGAAGAATGGTTAATGTCTATAGTGAGTCCATTTGGATCAATAAAAGCCTATTAAAAACATATCAACCAGTTTTTCTCATCGTTGAAGTAAATGGCGATAAATTGTAAAAACAAAGTAGAATCAGTCGACAATAATTGAAGCAGAAAAGACCATTAATCCCAGATTGTGACATGTATATAAAAAGTAAAAGCTGTGGCGCCCAGAACAGATAATGAAAATCGGACATCATGTATAGAGATGACAATAAAGATTAGGATAATTGGGAGAATCAGAAAGAGAAAACAAAATAAGTAATAGACGAAGTTAGCGTATAGACAATTACAATGTGTTATAGAAAATACGGTAATTCTTGGTTTGATAGATCCAAAATACGGTAGCTGGAAAATGGCTAAAATTGGCTGGATCTTTTAACGACTTGCTTTGAAATGACCGAATTTAATTTCCAGATAACCGTATAGCTAAACATGTTTATTTATATATCATCATCAGCCGTTATAAGTCCACTGTTGGACAAAGGCCTTTCCCATCTTCTTCCATGACGACCTATCTTGTGCTAACCTCTGCCACGTCTTAACGACAAACCTTTCTATCTCGTCCCTCCATATTGTGTCTGTTTTTTTTTCTATTGCGTTTACTGTCCCATTGGCACCAATCTGTTAGTCTTTTCCCCACATCTATTGTCATTTCTTCTTGCTAGGTGACCAGCCCATCGCCATTTTTGCTGCTTAATTATTTGTACAATATCTTTCACTCTGGATCCATGTTGATCTTTTTCTGTCTCTTAGAGTTATCCCTAGCATTGCTCTTTCCATGGATCTCTGTGCTATTCTAAGATGGTTTTCAGCTCGTTTTGTTAATTTCCATGTTTCGCATCCGTAAATCATGGTTGGTATTATGCAACCGTTGTATACTTTACGCTTTAAGCACATTGGTAAGGTGCTCTTCAAAATGTGTCTGTTCATACCAAATGCTTTCCAACCTATCGTTATGCGTCGCTTTATTTCGAAGTCGTGGTCTTTCCCTAACTTTATTACCTGTCCTAGGTAGATGTATTTATCAACCTCTTCTAAAGTCTCTATCATTTGGTATTTTTGGGGACTATCGTTGAACATTACTTTCGTCTTTGTTCTGTTCATCTTTAAGCCTATATTTGTACTTTCCCTATTTAGATCAGTTAACATGTTTTGTAATTATATATAGTAAGTAGTCATAAGTATTGAAAAGGGTTAAGAAGCACAAAACATCAAGACAGACAATTGAACTACTCAAATCAACCAATAAGAGCACTACACGGATTACTAGAGCAAACGATTCTAAAGAGGAATTGTCTAAATACCATTAATTGTTCATCTGATGATCTAATCGTGAAACCGGCTGTACAGATTGTTATGAACCAATAACATATTATTTCTCATATATACTGCTTGAAACTGATCAGTAACAACAACATTGCAAATATCTATCTATATATACCTATATACGTATAATTGTACAACGTATTGATCAGATATTAACACAATAATGAAACCCGCGCGCATATATATATATATTAATTCTTTCTATACGGTTATCTGGAAACGAAATCTAGACATTTTTAAAGCCATTCATTGACAAATCTAGTCAATTTAGCCATTTTTAAAGCCAGTCTCATGCTACCGTATTTTGGACCCATCAAACCTGAGGCGGTATTAACAAGTAATACTTGCCAAGTGGTTACATCACTAGATAACTTGCAGGTTTAGCTTAACGGTTACAATTAGCCCGGAAGTTTCCACCAGACTACAGAGAAAACTATAAAAAACAAAACACTCAGAGCATGCATACCTTTGCCACGACCCTACAGTAACTAAAACTAACTGAAAATCACTTCATATATAGCTACGTTCTTCACATCCGGAAATAGAGAACGAGCTTCCGGCGAGAATTCTACTACATTATTTCCGATCTATGCTGTTTGCTTAACGGTCGTAGAATGTAAAAACGACCCGAGCCTTACGATAAATAAAAAATAAACCCGTTTTCAACTTCGTTGACAGCGGTAAAGAAAAACTAGTAAACAATAACAATGTTTCATCTAAGAAATTCGGACAACTTAAGACTAATACATTTACTACTAGGTCCAAAAAAACGGCTTACGGAAAATTCACAATTTACCACCTAACAATTCACCACCGTATACAATTTACCACCTAACAATTCACCACCGTATACAATTTACCACCTAACAATTCACCGCCGTATACAATTTACCACCTAACAATTCACCACCATATACAATTTACCACCTAACAATTCACCACCGTATACAATTTACCACCTAACAATTCACCACCATATACAATTTACCACCGTATACAATTTACCACCTAACAATTCACCACCGTATACAATTCACCACCTAACAATTCACCACCGTATACAATTTACCACCTAACAATTCACCACCGTATACAATTTACCACCTAACAATTCATAGCCGTGGGTCAAGAAAAATTTACCCCAAATCGTACTAATCTTTGTGTTAATAATAAAAAGAAATATTGTAGAAAATTATCAACTAAAGATTATTTCTGTAAACAATATAAAACAGTGGATAACCGGGTTTGAAAATTTGTTTACATTCGCAGAAAAATGTTTTTCACTTTTTTATCGTATATTCGACTCAGTAAGATCTTAATGTTATAGTTACATTAAAACGAATCTTAAACCATTTTATTTGTCTTTTATAAGAAATAGAAATAAACAAAAATTAGCTATATAAATTTTAAAAAAGATTTATAAAACAACATTAATTAACTTATAATTATTGTATATTGCAGTGTACAATAATAAGTTAATTAAAAAAAACTTTTTATAGCAATTTTTTGTTTATTTCATAGTGGATATGTGAATTAGACTTAAAGGCGACAAACACCTGAAGTGGCGTCACCCACTTCACCCTGCACTATTTTACCCATAGCTGGTAGGAGAGATGGATTCATGCCTTTCCCAATAGCATTAGTGCGAAGTTAACACAAACATTGTTCTAAGCTGTGCGCGTGTACACACGTTTTGCAACCAGCGCACAAAGTAAATTAATGTGCGCACAAGAAGATTTCAAATTCTGCAGATAGCTTACTGAGTTTTTATTGAAAAAAATATTGATTCACTATATCGAATTCAAATGTGCACACGTACTTTGGTCACTGGGAAAAGAAGATTTTTGCGCACACTGACTAACAATTAGAGGTGATATGAACACAAACTGCCCCAGACGGAGTTTGAACTCGGTTCACTGAGTTCATTCTCCGAGTCGTTAACCACTCGGCCACGCTGCACCTCCTACTACGCCATGGCATTAAGTTCTGCTAATCCAATAACCGAACATAACATGATTTTGAAGAGACAACGATCAATCTAAAACCTTCCTTAATTAATATTCAATTCCCAAACTAATGTCACTTGAGAGATGATTTGCGAGATATTGGACGAAATCAGTCACTTACAACCTCGTCCGCCTGTCCAGAAGGTCAGCAATTGGCCGGAATGGTCAAAACAAAGTTGTCATAAAATAGTCTAATCTTGATGGCCAGTCATCGTTTTGACCATTCAGGGTTTCAATTAGGAAAAATAATCTGATCCACTTTCGTCCGAATTGAATGACCAATTCATCTGACCAACTGCGTCACTAGCCAACTGAGTGATCGGCTAACTGACCAAATTCACTTCGGCCAGCTGAATGGATGGTTGGAGGGCAAGGTATAACTATATTTTACCAATCGCTGATTTGAAGAACTATTTTTAAAATAGTTATAAAAAGCGAAAAGAAAGAATACAAGGAAAGACAGTATGAAAAAGGAAGGATTTACGAAAGAGAAAGAAGAGAAGAAGCGGGAGAAGGGAGGAATAGTCGAATGGGGAAAAGGAAGAGGAAAAGAAATGGAAAAAAGATGGTAGACAAAAAGTACCAAAAGTAGATTACCAAAACGGAAAGAGACAATTAAAGAAAGAGACAATTAATGAAAGAGAAAATTAATGAAAGAGAAAGGATGAAAGAGAAAGGATGAAAAAGAACAGCAAAGAAAGAAAATACAGAGAGGACCGCTTATTGTGATCACTTTGGGACAGGGTCTTTTGAATAACAATAACATTAAGCATAGCAAAGGATATACACATTGGAGCAATATACATTCATTGCTCTCCTCGAACTGGAAATCTATTGACAAGACAGATTGCAAAAACTACTAAACAATTAGATTTTCTTTCTAATAGAGTAATATATTTTTGGAATAAGTTGCCTAGTCATGTTAAAGATAGCATCAGTGTACTCAGTTTTAAAAAAAATAATTTAAACAATTATGGAAAATATGAGATTACAAGGACATTTTTGACCAGTGAATTGTGCTAAATTGTAGATGTTTGTATTTATGTACATTTGAATGTTTTATGAATTTTGTATATGTTTAGAAGTTGATGTGTAAATATTGTGTATAATGAGGAGATGCCCAAAGTGGCATAATAATAAAACTAGTCAGTTGTTTTTTCAAATACTACAATTATGCCGACATTGCATCACATACAAATAAGAAATACTCATTGACGCTCTATTAAACCGAACAAAGTATTGAATAAAACCTTGACTAAATACGTTACTTTGTAGAATGTAATCATACTTCAATCTTTATTAATATTGGATGAAGTAACTGTAACACATTATTTAATTAAATTTGACTTAATTTCATCTTAATTTCAGTTGTTTTTATATACAATTTTCAATACGGGCTGTTTCTACCGCCGAATTACACATTTAAACTGTGGTAAAAATTAGTTGAATTTGATAATAAAATCATCTGTTTCAATTAATTCATCCAATAATAATAGTTTTTACCTTCATCTTAATTTCAGTTGTTTTTATATACAACTTTCAATTCGGGCCATTATTTCTATGGCAACGAATAACCGCGCGGTCGGATAATAAAGAATAAGCCTTCGGTGTGAATCGAACACACCCTCATTTCCAGAGGGAGTCTAGTCTACGCCTAGCTGCTTTTACCAATCGGCCACGAAGACTCATGGATTACCAGCAGCTGAATCGCACTTTTAAACTTTCATCCAACACTCGGCGCCATATTATTTTTTTTCATGTCCGAAAACTAGTAGTCTTAATAAATCAATTATTATTGGATGAAGTAATTGAAACACATGATCAAATTTAACTAGTTTTTACCACAGTTTAAATGTGTGATTCAGCAGTAGAAACACCCTGGATTGAAAGTTGCATATAAAAACAACTGAAATTGAGATGAAGGTAAAATAATGTATAATGATACTTGTATTGCATTAAAATATGCCAATACAGTTCTATTAGCCATGATGGGATGTGCCAACATTATCTTGAAACGATTTCAAGCTAATATGTGCACAAGCATTTAGTGCGCACATAGTTGTCACAGGATAAAGATTTGCATAGCATGCGATTTTGCGCCCAGTGACTACTAGGAATTAGAGAGAACAGTTCTGGTTAGTCACTCAATAGAAACAGTCACGGGATAAATGTCTTTTGGTAGAATGCCTTGTTGGGGATGATCAATTAAGAATTGGAAAAAGCGGTGATCGATGAATAAGTTACTGATCTCGCTTTTTGTTGGGCAGTGATCACTACAAAGTCAGAACTTAAAAAAAACAAAAACAAGCGAGAACGCTACCGGACACAAACTAAGAGACCAATTTAGCATACACTTACATTGTAAATTGAACCCAGAAATATCTTTGGGGGGGGGAGGTTAAAAAAAACCCAAACCGTTTTATGTAAACATAAGGAGTAAATGTTCAAATTTTCAGCCCTCTAGCTCAATTACACATTGATAAATTTGAACAAACTGCGATATATATCTAGCCAGCCAGCATCACTTGAAAACTGAAGAAACCAATGTTGACAGTTTTGGTTGACGGTTTCATTGTTTTTAGGCCTTTGCATCAATTCTTGAAAAATAAAATTAAAGACAATAACAAAATGGAAATTGTTTTGAGAAGAGAATCACAAATGATGTCCACTCAAAATAATTGGAACTTACAGTCACTTTGTGTGCGACAAGTCCACAAATGTCACAATAATATTCTTCACAGTTAATGCCACACTCTACGACTTCTCTCGTTATTTTGTTTTTCGCCTCTTCATTAAGAATTACCATAATGGTGACAGATGGGGGAAATCCACGCATTCAACACTAGGCGACATCATCATGAAGTGGAGAGAGGGAGAGAAGAAGAAAATAATAGTGAGAAAGTGAAAGTAATAGTGAGAAAGTGAAAGTAATAGTGAGAAAGTGAAAGTAATAGTGAGAAAGTGAAAGTAAGTGAGAAAGTGAAAGTAAGTGAGAAAGTGAAAGTGAAAGTAAGTGAGAAAGTGAAAGTAATAGAGTGAAAGTGAAAGTAATAGTGAGAAAGATTTGTTAGTATGAAAATAAATTAGAAATAAATTGAATTAAGTAGAGATCGGGAAGGGAGGGGTAAAAAGCAAAGGAACGATAAAGACAGGGGGATTGGCGAAGATGTGTTAAACGGTTGTAAAAAGGAAAGCAGGAATGGGGCGAGGAACGGAGGGAAAAGGGACGATGGAAGGGAAAGACAAAGGCAGAGTGAAAGATGATTAAAAAATGAAGAATAAGAAGAGGAATGAGAAAAACAAGAAATAAAAGAAGTATGAGGAAGAAGAGAAGGAAACAGAATATTAAGGAAAAAGATTAAATGGAGAAGAGAAAAAAAGAAGAAATATGAGGAGAAGGAAGAAGAAGAGGAACAAGAATAAAAAGAGATGAATACAGAATGAAAAAGAAGAAGAGGAATGAGAAAAACAAGAAGAAATAAAAGAAGTATAAGGAAGAAGAGGAGGAGGAGGAAACAGAAGAAGAAAGAATAAGATGAAGTGGAGAAGAAAAAAAGAAATACGATGAGAAGGAAGAAGAAGAAAAGAGGGACACAAATCCAAAGAAGTGATAAAAAAGAATTGATGGAGACGTGGTAGACGGTTGTAAAGAGAGGAGGGGAGAGACACTAATTAGTGTCTCTCCCCTCTTCTCTTTACATGAATGGAATGAAGAACAAGAAGAAGAAAAAGGAAAGGCCAGAAGATGTAATATGAGAAGGAAAAAGGAGGAGGAACAATATGATCTAGAGAAGAAGAAGCAAAGAAAACGAAGAAGAAGAAAAGAAAAAGAAGAAGCACCAAAGAAGAAGCAGCAAAGAAAAAGAAGAAGAAAAGCTAAGAAAAAGAAGAAGAAGCAAAGAAAAAGAAGAAGAAGCAAAGAAAAAGAAGAAAAGAAAAAGAAAAGAAAAGGAAGAAAAGGAAGAAGAAGAAAAGGAAGAAGAAGAAAAAGCAAAGGAAAAGGAAGAAGATAAAGCAAAGAAAAAGAAGAAGCAAAGAAAAAGCAAAGAAAAAGAAAAAGAAGAAGAAGCAAATAAAACGAAGAAGCAAAGAAAACGAAGAAGCAAATAAAACGAAGAAGAAGCAAAGAAAACGAAGAAGAAGCAAAAAAAGAAGCAAAAAAAAGAAGAAGCAAAGAAAAAAGAAGCAAAGAAAAAAGAAGAAGCAAAGAAGAAGCAAGGAAAAAGAAGGGGAAGCAAGGAAAACGAAGAAGAAGAAGAAGCAAAGAAAACGAAGAAGAAGCAAAGAAAAAGAAAAAGAAGCAAAGAAAAAGAAAAAGAAAAAGAAGCAAAGAAAAAGAAGAAGAAGCAAAGAAAAGGAAGAAGAAGCAAAGAAAAGGAAGAAGAAGCATAGAAAAGGAAGAAGAAAAGAAAAGAAGAAAAAGCAAAGAAAAAGAAGATTTTGAGGGGGGTATTCCCTTTGGTAGAGGCAGATACTATTGTATTTACTTCTTATTACAGTACTCTACTCTATTGTCTTGAATAAAACTATATATATATATATATATACCCATACGTAAATCATGTGTATTTAGAACAGATTAAAAAAATACAATAAGCAGTTTGAAATGGGGTCTATAGTGTCAATAGTGGTCGGAGCCCTTGGAACGGTCTCAAAGAACCTAGTAATCCAGGAAAAAACCTAGCCTATCCAGACGACATTACTACCGAAGTGGGCCACAATACTGAGGAGAGTCCCGGAGTATTGTGGAGACTTGCTGTCACTTGATCTCCAGTGAAAGCCACCAGTCACTACTGGTGTGAAAACTCAACGAATAATAATTGGGAGAGGTTTAAGACAAGGAGGTGATGGAGCTGTTAAAATATCAAAACAAAAGGAACACATGTTCACAACTAGAAGCCACACAGAGGGCGCATACCTCTGCCAACGCCATTGCCAGGAAAATAATTGTGCATGGATCCGCCCCAAAGTTCAATCACTTCTTCCGTAGCCTATTGTCCACCCTTCCACAAAATGTCATTGAAATTCATTGAGAACCTTCGGAGATATCGTGTGGACAGTATGAGCGTGTACATAAATGTATACAAAAATGGAACAATATTTCTCAATCAAAAAAATATTCCTGGATCCGCCCCAAAATCTAATCATTTCTTCCTTATACACCCTTCCACAAAATGTCATTGAAAACTTTCGGAGATAACGTGTGGACAGTCATGAGCGAACACATACATCTATAAAAAACAATAGAAAAATGTCTCTCAATCAAAAGATATTACTGGATCCGCTACAAAATTTAATCATTTCTTCCTAACCCAATTTCCCACCTTATCACAAAATTTCATTGAAATTCATTGAATACTTTTGGAGATATCGTGTGGATAGACAGACAAAGAGAGAAAGACGCGACCGAATACATATACCTCTCCAATTTCGTTAACAGAGGAAACAGATGCACTCCAGCGTTGGTAGCGCTACACACACGGGAATAAAAAGCCGAGAAGAAATCATTGAAAACATTAGCGGCCACTTGTAGCCATTAAATACCTCCCCCACCATTTTTTAATTTATGAAATGGGCTGCTTGAAGTCTCGTTTACAAGGCGACGCCAGAAATTGAATGGATTTGATAGGAAGCAAGTGCAACAAGAGTTATCGTTCTTTGCTTGCTTTCTTTCTTTCTTTCTTTTTTGCAAATCAGATTACAATTCGTTTTGAATATTTCTTTTTTTTTATAAATATATTCTTTAAATTCAATAAAAATTCAATAAAAAGTCTTGAAAAAAATAAAAAGAGCAAAGCCCAGAACAAAAATGTATCGTTTGGACTTTAGATTTCGAAAAATTAATAATAAAAAGACGTTTTTTTTGTTTTTTTCATTGTTTTATTTTTTTTAATGTATTATTTTAAAATGCTATTCGTCGAATATATTGAACGAATTGGCATGATGAAAGTAATCAGTTTATAAAAAAGAATATATTTGCAGGATAAAAGTGTAAAATAGTAATAGAACTAAATAAGTGGAAGGAGTAGGGAAAAATGAAAAACGAGGAATTGGTTAAGGCGGAGGAGCATAGATGTAAGGGTGGTACTAACACACACGCAGACAGACACAGACACAGACAGACAGACACGCACATATTGTTCGGATTCTTATTATAATTCAATGTATTTTCTTCTTCAGTTTAAACTTAATTATATTAATTTGTACAACAATATCATAACCGTACCACACCAATACCTGCGCTAATCAAAACCATGCTATTCAAGGTCACCACATTATCACCAGCGCATTCTATCCTAGCATATCCACACACACCTATCAAACAGATCGTAAACAAAACTGCCACCACAGTAAAGTATACATACAACAGCTTCCCATATTCCAACCAATCCAACTTAACCAGAGGTCAACAAAAGTCCACCACCGCAATTGATAAAAATCTTAGCCAACGAACACGACAAATAGGCTCACTAGCAAACAGATACCATACACATAGCTCAAATAGTACTCCTCGGTGAATGCAGTCATCTTTTCTCCAACTTTCATTTCGAAATGTTTGTATTTACAGTCTAAACATGTTAAGGTAATAAATAATTTCTTGCAAATTATTCTGAGTCTCCACATTGTCATTTCCTAGCATCATTTTGTCGGATAACATATATATTAGTAGTTGTATTATAACAAATACAAATCATATATAAGAAATCCGATATATGTTGAAAATATTTAATTAGAGTGCTCGACATATAAAAAAGTTAATTTTATAGTTAACACTATCATTTGGAGCTAATATTCCATATTGAAACAAGTTCTTGTTGGTAAGCTGACTACGTACGTTTCCTGCTTTAGGCAGTCGTTCAGGTCAGCAAGGGAAAAAATTGCCATTACTAGAGTAGAGGGGAATATTTTAATTTCATGGTTTTTGGTAGCTGAATAAAAGTGTTTTGCTTATGGTCTGTTTAATGATGGTTTGTATCTATGAATTAGAATTTGTTCTTTTGCTGCAAGAGTTGTGTAATTATTTGTTTGATAAATCGGCATTATTTTAAAGTGTCCACCGCTGCATTGGAAATATGTTTGGAAACATGCAGGTGCCTGTTTTCAGGGATTTTAATATTGCTCTTGTGCAGTGTCGCCCTGTTATTCAAGGCGCGTGTGCAGCCTATATGATTTCCATTGCAGTTTGTGCATCCAATCACATAGATGACGTTTTTTGAATTGCATGTTAAGTTTCTTTTTATTTCGAAAGGATTTGTTGTGTTTTTGAATAAGTAGGATTTTCCTTCAATTAGTATATTACATATAACACATTTCTTGTTACATTTTGAGACCCCTTGTACGTTATGATCTCCAAATTGAGCCGATGTTAGAATTTGTTTCAAATATTTAGGTTGACGTTTGCTTTTGATTAGTTTTGTTTCATTAAGTAACTTTTTCATCATTTCTTTTGAGTTGATTTAGGTTTTGATATATTTCGGAGAATAGTTCAGGGTTGCATATGTTGTGAGTAGATACGAATGCTAAGGGTTGGTCTTTGTTGTGTTTTATGGGGTTCCTTAATACTGTTAGCGGAATTTGTTCGGCTAGTTCTATTCCTTTGTTTACTAAAGATATGGGATGCCCTCTCTGGCATAAGGTTTGACGAAGTTCTTCTAAGCGGATCTTTTGTAGATTTCTATCAGTGACAATGGTACAGATTCTACGTGCTAAGGAGTAAGGGGTGGATGTTATATCGTTTTTTGGGTGATGGCTTTTGAAGTGAAGATATGCAATGATATACATATATATATATATATACACACACGTTTCTATAAAGCGTAATATCACAGGTAGGAATCTTAAACAAACATGTCAACACTTTCAATTCATATTTAGGGACATAGCAAACGTTGTCAATAGAGGGTAAATAAAAACAATAATGACAGTCCAAATAGTTTTTCGGACTACTTGTTGTTTGTGTTGTTAACACGGCGTTTCGGCCGAACCATTCATCAGCCTTCTTCAGACACACAACAAGAAGGGGTCCAATCGTACGAAAAAAAACTTAATAAAGAAAAGGACCCTTCTCAAAACTAAATAATGACAGTTATTGTTTTTACTAATTTGACAAGTTTTACCTTCATCTTGATTCCAGTTGTATTTTATATCCAACTTTCAATTCGGGACGTTGTTTCTACAGTAACGAATAACAGCGCGGTCGGATAATAAAGAATAAGCCTTCGGTGAGAATAATAATAATGACAGTTGTATTTTAAAATTAAGATGGAAGAAATACTAATCAAATATTAATAATGGTTGATGATGCTTCATTTAATACAAATTCAAGATAATATTGAATAGACTCCATTTTGTCTCTACCGACAATGGAACGACACTGGAGTGTCTCCTCCAGGGCACACACCTGGGCGAAGAGTATAGAGATCCTGGGATACCCAGTCGTCAGAATCCGCCTCGCTTATGTACTCCAAAGGAAAGCAATACTTTTGGCATCAGCTTGGCTGCAGGAGCTGCCGGGAGGACGTCAAATTGCCTTAAGGGGGCTCACACCCTGGTTTGGAATCAGAGTTGTCCTTCTCCTAGACTGGTTGCCTAATCGCTTTAAGGTGGATCCACTCCTTGGTTTGTAATCAGAGTTGTTCTTCTAGACTGGTTACCTTCCCATGGCCAGAGAGCCTAATCTGACCTGCTATTTTACCCATAGCTGGGGGAGAAGTGATGGATTCATGCCTTTCCCAAGAGAAAGATAATACACTGGTAGTATTAGTAGTAGAAGTATGTAAAAACAATATCATCTAATATGACGATCGGAGAAATACGGTCGAATTCCGATATATTGCCTTCAACTAAAAAGGAAGTAAAGAAAGAAGAAACGGAAGTAAAGAAAGAAGAAAAGGAAATAAAGAAAGAAGAAAAGTAAAGAAATAAGAAAAGGAAATAAAGAAATAAGAAAAGGAAATAAAGAAATAAGAAAAGGAAGTAAAGAAAGAAGAAAAGGAAATAAAGAAAGAAGAAAAGGAAGTAAAGAAAGAAGAAAAGGAAATAAAGAAAGAAGAAAAGGAAGTAAAGATAGAAGAAAAGGAAATAAAGAAAGAAGAAAAGGAAGTAAAGAAAGAAGAAAAGGAAGTAAAGAAAGAAGAAAAGGAAATAAAGAAAGAAGAAAAGTAAAGAAATAAGAAAAGGAAATAAAGAAATAAGAAAAGGGAATAAAGAAATAAGAAAAGGAAATAACGACATAAGAAAAGGAAGTAAAGAAAGAAGAAAAGGAAATAAAGAAAGAAGAAAAGGAAGTAAAGAAAGAAGAAAAGGAAGTAAAGAAAGAAGAAAAGGAAATAAAGAAAGAAGAAAAGGAAATAAAGAAAGAAGAAAAGGAAATAAAGAAAGAAGAAAAGGAAAGTGTGGGAGAGACAGAAAGAAAGAAGAGAAAATGCACGTAAACACACACACACACACACAATATCACAAACACATATTCGAATTCCGATACATTGCCTTCAACAATTGCGGCCGGCAGAAAATAAGATGGCGTGACAATTTAGACAGGTCCCGGAGATATTGGCGCCGCGTCATTGAGAACTGGCGAAACTTGGGGACGTTAAGGGGCTGCTGCTGTTGATGATGATGATGATGATGACGACTAAAATAATATATGAATGCGATAATTTGTTGCTCTATCCCTGAGATTAGCGAGTTGATCCGTGGACAAGACAGACCTAAAAATGAAGACCAGAATAAAAGGGAGAACTGCTTACCTTCCGCCAATAACTCTTCGCAAAAGAAACAATAAAGTTAAAATTGAAAAGAAAGATGGCGGAAGACTTAGAAGAATGACAAAAAGAAAGAAAGAACATAAAGAAAAGATTAAAGATAACGCGTGAGATGAAAATAAAAACAGAAACACATCGAAACATTAAACACATCAAAGGACATTAAAGTGTGAAATCTTCAGTTTAACGTTAATTAGGAATGTCAGCCATCTTGGTGGCCATTTGTTTTTCAGAGTTTCTCTCCACCCATTCGTAGGTGTAGGGTGGCCGAGTGGTCAACGGCACGCAGAACTTGGAGATAAAGGAAGTCATGAAACTTGTTATAAATATATGTGGATATATTTTTATTTGATAAGATGCATTGTGTCGTGGCGG
>VCCN01000644.1:327808-360539 GCA_006491835.1 Architeuthis dux
CACGTGGTAGGCCTAGGCCTGCTGCGCCTACATATATTGTACTATTGCAAGTCAATAGAAATGTGTTACCTAAACTAACCCTAACTACTAAAAATAGCAACACCAACCCTAACCCCAGCTCAACACTAACCCTAACCCTTACACTAAAAACACTAACTTATCCTTTGTTCGTTTGTATTTATCAAGCTTTTGCTTGAATGCAAAAAAACTGAAAAATCTTTAAATTCGCCATCAGCAGCAGCGGACAGCTCGGTTGATTCCACTATCAGCAACAGTTGAAGCGGTGGTCATTTGGAACAGGAAAGGTAATGATAGCCGAATGTTGTATGAGGAACAATTAATACACTCAATTTTGTATGTTCTTTCTTCTGTTATATAATGTTGCTCATGGAGTTCTTGAAATCAATTTGGGATAGTCTGTGAACAGGGCCGACCTTAAATAACGGAAACACGGGCTGTCGCCCAGAGCGCCAAGTGCTAGGGGGCGCTTAGCATGCGTCTGAGATAGAAATGGAAAAATTGGAAAATGAATAAATTAAACAGATTAAAAGAGTCAAAATAAAATTTCCTTGGTGCGAAGTCAGATTTATTAGATATATAAAATAATACCATATTTTAAAGGGCGCCTAAGTTCAGCTTTCCCGGGGCGACAGGGACCCTAAGGCCGGTCCTGACTGTGAAAGGTATGAACTACAAACAAGTTTCATAACGATATTTTCTATAGTTTTGAGAAATGTCATTAACATTCAATTAGTTCTTCGGACGATTGAACTCTTTCTTGTTGTTTGTGTTGTTAACAGGACGTCGACTGAATGTATTAGTCAGACAAGTGCGGCGTTCAACCCGATGTGGCTTCTGCTACTCAACAGGCACAAGGTATGGAAGCCCAAACCCGACAAGGCAAGGATTAAGAAACATCCGAATCCTACGTTATAGGCGTTGCCTCCTTTGAAGTTAAAAACCTTTGTTACCCCACCACATTCGGATATTACACCTGAGGGAGGCCGATTAATGGATAGACCGATACGTCGTTTTAACGCTTGCAAATATGTTATTCTATCATGCATTCAGTCGACATGTTGGGATGAGCTGCCTCGTTGATTTTTCTCTGCCTCCAACAGCGCTCTCTGTCAATAATCTGGACTTCCTGGTGAGGAAAGTGGTCGCCTTTCTCTCTTTCCAGATATGGTCAATCTTAGGAAGCTTTTCAAGAATGGTGACTGAATGCATTAGTCAGACAAGTGCGGAGTTCAACACGATATGGCTTCCGCTGCTCAACAGGCCCTAACCCGACAAGACAAGGACAAAGAAACACCCGAATTCTACGTTATAAGGGTGGTCTCCTTTGAAATTAAAAACTTCTGTTTACCCCATCACATTCGGATATTATCGGATTAAACCACGCGAACAACGGCTTTTGGCAGCATGCCGTGTTGGAGGTGACCAATTAAACAAAATGGGAAAAGGGGTGATCAATGAATAAGTTACGTTTTTCGCCTTTTGTTGGGCGGTGATCACTAAAAAAGTCTGAATTCTCAAAAAACAGGACGTGAACGCTAATAGACACACATTAAGAGACCAACTTAGCATACATTTACACTTTAAATTGAACCCCCTGCTAAAAACCTATTGGTGAGGGGTAAGAACAAGACATAATAACGAGTACATGTTTAAATTTTCAGCCTTCTAGCGCCATTGATGTGGCCTCTACGCACGACACATACATAAATAGTGAGGTAGTGAGACCTACTTAAAAACTGAAGAAACCTATGTGGACAGTTTTGGTTGACGGTTCCTAATACAAATGGAAAGAATGAAAAAAGAAAAAAACTTGTATCCCAAGGGAAATTATGAATCAACGTCACCTATATATGCTTCTTTTTACCGCAGTGATAACTAAAAAGTCCAAATCTTTAAAAAATCAAGTGACAATGCTGCTGGATACAAACTAAGGGATCAATTTGGCATAAACTTACATTGTAAATTGAACCCCCCAACCCCTCTCTAAAAACCTATTATGGGGAGGGGGAATGAAAAAAACACAAAACATTATCCCTACTCATTGAGGGGAGTGTGTGTGCAAAATCTCAAGTTTCTACTATGAACGGTTAGGGCTGGTCGAAATCTGGATACATAGATAGATGTAAATGTTAGAACACATGTATAACCTAAACCCAGTAATAAACTAGTGTTGTGGGCAGCAATGATTAAGAATGAAAGAGGTCGAGAAAATCATAAAGAGCAAAAAAGAAGACTAAAGATTGAATCTGATGAAATCAAAGGGAAAACGAAAAAGAAAGAGGAAGAAAATGAAAGAGAAACGAAATAAGTCAAAATTCAAAGATAGCAGAAAAGAAGATTGAACTAAGGAAAAAAACGAAGAGAATGAAAAAAGAAAGAAAAAATGAACGATAAACGAAAGAGGTAAACAAAAATCAAAGTAAGATTGAAAGAACGAAAAAAAAATGAATGAAGTATGACCAGAGAAAAAAGGAAACATGACAAACATGATAAAGAAAGAAAAATCAACGAAAGATGTCAAAAAATAAAAGACAGCAGAAAAAAGATTGAAAGAACGAAAAATGAATGAAATATGATCAGAGAAAAAAAAAGGAAAAACGAAAAGAATGAAAAAGAAAGATAAATGAAAGAGCTCAAAAAACCAAAGACAGCAGAAAGAACGAAAAAATGAATGAAATATAATCATAGAAAAAAGAGGAAAAATGGAAAGAATGAAAAATAAAAATAAATGAAAGATACATTTTCATTTATCTTTCTTTTTCATTCTTTTAAAGCTAAAAAAAAAACAAAGACAGCAGAAAGAACGAAAAAATGAATGAAATATAATCAGAGAAAAAAAGAGGAAAAATGAAAAGAATGAAAAAAGAAAAATGAAAAGAATGAAAAAGAAAGAAAAGTGAACGATAAACGAAGACAGCAGAAAAAAAGACTGAAAGAACGAAAAAATGAACGAAAGAAAAACAATAAAAACAGAGGAAAAAAGGAAAACAAAAAATAATGAAAACAAAATTCCTCAATTTAAAATCGTACTCTTTTCCCCCCTTTCATTCAAAACGCAAGTTATCTGGCAGTAAAGCTAAACGGTTGGAGATGGAGAAAGCGACGAGTCTTTCAAGAGGTACAGGAAAATAAAAGATAGCTGGAGAAGAAAAGAATAGTCTGTAAAAGGACGAAGCACTTTCCTATAAATAGTGCCGAGCCGTCTTGGGGCCGCGTCGGGTGCGTCCATTTGCAAAATTGCAACTATTAATCCTATTGCTAATGGTCGGCGCCGTCTCGATACGAAATTGTGTTTGATTAATTCAATGACGGATTATTGGGGATCACGCTCCACTGGTTCAGACGTAAAGATCAACTCTGCTAACAATCAATGCTTTTGCATTACTTTCGGCACAAGACCTACACCTTTCCCCTACCCACTAGCAGCCACCATTCCTTCCGTCAATCGTCTTCACAGAATCCGGCAACAACTGAAATGTAGACGAGAAAGCACGTTACCAAAAAGAGGAAGCACAAGTCTGTTTGGTTTACAATCCCTATATGTACAGTGTTACCCCGCTTAGCGTTACCCCGTTTAGCGCTGATTCGCTATAGCGATCTTTTCAAAGATTTTTCGATCTAAATTTAGTAATGTTAAAGTTCTGAAATAAATAATGAAGGATAAAAGACAGCATCATAGTCTCCGAAATAACTGTATACTGTGCACTTTGGTTAAAGGGTCATGTGTATGAGAATAGACTTCATGGACAGTCTCCGAAATAACTGTATACTGTACACTTTGGTTAAGAGGCAGTGTGTATGAGAATAGACTTCATGGACAGTATCCGAAATAACTGTATACTGTGCACTTTGGTTAATGTTCTATGTGTATAAGAATAGACTTCATGGACAGTCCCCGAAATAACTGTATGCTGTACACTTTGGTTAATGGGCCATGTGTATGAGAATAGACTTCATGGACAGTCTCCGAAATAACTGCATACTGTGCACTTTGGTTAATGTTCTATGTGTATGAGAAAAAACACACACAATAATTTAACATGTAGCAATATATCGACATCTTGTGATATTTCACCAGCTCTGCACAGTAGCTATAGTGAAGCGACCAGGCTTCCAAAGAAGCCTTAAAAAGGGACCTACCTCACCAGGCGATAGAACAAAATGAAACCGGTCTCAAATGAAATGTATAGGTGTCTATTAATGGAATATTGGGTTTGTTCTTATCTAAAATGTGTACAAACGTGCATTTTAACCCCTTTTCTACCTATGCGTCGTGGATTTTTTCTCAAAGGGAGCCTTAAAAAGGGACCTACCTCACAAGCCGATAGAACAAAATGAAACAGGTCTCAAATGAAAGGTATGGGTGTCTACTAATGGAATATTGTGTTTGTACTTATCTAAAATGTGTACAAACATGCATTTTAACCCTTTTTCTACCAATGCGTCGTGGATTTTTTCTCAAAGGGAGCCTTAAAAAGGGACCTACCCCACAAGACGATAGAACAAAATGAAACAGGTCTCAAATGAAAGGTATGGGTGTCTACTAATGGAATATTGTGTTTATACTTATCTAAAATGTGTACAAACATGCATTTTGACCCCTTTCCTACCAATGCGTCGTGAATTTCTTTCAAAATCGTATATTGACATTTTGTTTTGTTCTATCCCACAATAATGTTGGTTAAATCTTTTCCTGCTTTTCTATTATAGGACAGCCCAAACAAGACACTTGGGGGCTAAATTACCATATTGATAATCTTTGGACAACATTTTAACCCTTTAAGGACATTTTTTATCACAGAAATACTTCTATTTGCCTTTGTAAGGTACTAATTTCATTAATATTATTGATAATATTGATATATTGATAAGTACTAAGCAATACAAGCCCATCAATTCTCAGTGGTCTTTATATAATGCGTCAAGTAACAGAGGGGAGTAACAATAAAAAACGTTGCTTTGCGATGATTGAGGGTAATCACATTGTTTTCTATCAAAGAAATAATGAATTGCACATCAATTGAATCACCCCATGTAGTAGTTTTAAATGAATCATATTTTAAACTAAATTTACGATAATAAGAATACAAGTCTTTTTCAATAAGCCAATAAGCTTAATACGCAGCTATAACTAATATAATTGTTTCACCTCAGTCCTCCAAAGCCAATGAACAAGATGGCACATTTGGACAGATTTCACAGTCGCAGAGGTTATAGTAACTATATATGATCACCTGAGGAACCGTCAGCCACATGCAGCTATTGTGGCCACAAAGACAACATAATCCGCACTAATGTGGTCTGCAAGCATTGCAAAGTACACTTGTGCATGAAAAAAGACAGAAACTGTTTTGAGGCATATCACACCCCATTAAATTAGCCTGTTTTTAGCCCGCACAATACAATTTTAAAATCAACCCAGAGATGTTATTTCTTTTGTCAATATCAATTTCTTGTATCTATTCATTATATTGAATGTTATTCTTTAATTCTATGTTTTATTTAACTTTCCACTTTAATTTTTAATTTTCTTTTTTGGCCACGTTTTGGGTGAAGCACCATATATGATCACTTCATCAGGGTGAGTTTTGCCCCCATAAACAAAAAATTTCCAAAACCTTACAACTGAAAATATCTTAATTAGGTCTAGTTTAACATACAAAAAGGTTGTTTGGATATCTAAAATAGTTTTAGGGGTGCCCTATAAAGGGTTAATGCATTTGAGTCCTGCTAGAACACATGCACAGTGGGCGCCTTATCTACAGTCACCATCTTTACAGTACAAATGAGTGATGTCTCTAACTTCGTTGGGTGGTGATTCTTTATATACTGAGTGAAGTGTCAGGTAACCATCCGCAATGTTTGGGTCATCCAATGCTGGCTTAGCGACATGACGGTGACACCAGATCAATGACTGGTACCTGACTCTGTGAGCATGCTACATGAAGGAATCCTCAGTGGGAGGCAACTGCGTGGTAGGTTTATCTGTGGTCGTTGCATACAAATGCCGTAATTCGTCTAGCGTCTTACACGTTTCGAGTCCTAGTACAAAAGAGCTGGCTGATTCCAACCAATCATCCACTGAGTCAAATTGGCCTAACCCAAGGACGGAACTTCCAGATTCAGTTAGGTTGCAGAGCACTGATAATGCAGTTGTCTTTCCAATTCCAAACCGAGTTGGTAGAGTCACAACCAGCCAAAGCATGCACCGATGGCAAGCACTGACAGTTCTGAGTTCTGATGTTATGGTATGAACGGATATGTATATGTATCGTCACAAACGATAACAGAGATTCTTTCCTTACAGATATTACACCTGAAGGAGGATGTAGAATGCATCGACCGAAACGTTGTGTTAAAATCAAAGTTGGGAAGAAGAGATTGGATTGTCTGAACAAAAGTTGGAATCCAGTTCATATTTGGTATATACACTTTGTGAAAAATGAGCCACGGCAGTTTTTTAACGTTGTTCATAACAACAAATACATAAGACAAAACTGAACAAAACAAACGTCAGTAAATCGGAGACTGTTACCCTTTCCGCGTTAAAATCAAAACATATGGACGGCGTAAACTATTTTTTCAATGGCGAAACTACCATCGGAATAATGACAAGTTTGCTGCTTTCATTTGTTCCGTAATTAACTTAGCCCTAAACACTAACCGTAAACGTTAACTCTAAACACTAAACCTAACTTATATCCTTTGTAGTTAAATTTAATAAAATACAGTCTTAAATAGACAAGTTTACGGCCTTCATTTGGAAATGTAATTTTTGAAAAACAAATTCACAGATAAGGTTAAAAAAGTGAAAAAACTGATCAGATAAAATGCCGTTCTGAGGTCCCCAGACAGACAAAGTGCAGCGAAATATAACACGAACATGTTTTTAATTTAATGCTGTAAAAGTAACAATCGCCAGAAAATCTCTTTTTAATCAATATGGGATTATATGCTCTTGAGGCATTCAATTTTCAAAAAAGCTTCTTATATCTAGAAATGTCAATAGTGTACCATTCCTGCTTAACGGAGTTGATTTGCTTTTGCGAACTTCCTTCCGACCATTTTGTACCATAGATTACCCAATGGGATTTAAATCTGGATTAATTAATAATTAATCACCGCTTCCCACAACACTGGTTTATTGCTGGGTTTAGGTTATTCATATGTTCTGACATTTATATGTATCTATCTATGTATCCGGACTCCGCCCAGCCCTAACCGTTCATTGTAGAAACTTGAAATTCCTCAATGAATAAGGAAAATGTTTTTGTTTATTTTGAAAATCCCCTCCCCCATAATAGGTTTTTCAGAAGGGGGTTCAATATGCAATGTAAGCTTATGCCAAATTGATCCCTTAGTTCGTATCCGGCGGCATTCTCACTTGTTTTTGTTTTTTAAATTGACTATTTAGTGATCACTTCCCACCACCACTGTTTAATTTACGAGGTAAAAAGAAGCATATGTAGGATGTGGTGATTCATAATTTTCCTTGGAATGCTAGCTCTTTCTTTTTTTTTCGTTCTTCCCATTTTTATTAGAAACCGTCAACCAAAAACTGGTTTTTAGAGGGGGGTTCAATAAGCAAAGTAAGTTTATGCTAAATTGGTCACTAGTTTGTGCCTGCTTGTTTTTTTGTTGAAAATTCAGACCTTTTTTAGTGACCACTGTCCAACAAAAGGCGAGAGAAGTAACTTATTCATTGATCACCCCACCCCCCATTGCAACTTTTTAATTGATCACCCCCAACACAGCGTTTTTGGGTGGCGGTGATTAATAATTTACCTTGGAATACTAGTTTTTATTGTCTTGTCCTCTAACCCCATTTCGGTTGTTTTCGCAGTAAAGGCATGTACCTTAAAAGTGAAGGTAGTGGCCTTACGCTATCCGGGATTCACATATAGAAAGCTAGTTCTTCGAGGTTTTGAAGTATGTCAAATCGACATAGACGCGACAAGCCCCCAAAGAGGCGTCACTCATTTTACCATAGAATATTTTACCCATAGCTGGGGTATTCATGCCTTTCCCAAGGGCATTAGTACCAATCTCAGATCGCTCAGTCCATTTTCAGCGCTGCTGACCGATCAGCCACCGGTGCATTATCTTGTTGAAAAATGAGAGTATTGCGCTTCCTTAGATGAAATAACTTTTAGATGCCAGGAAGCTATTCTTTCTGCAAAATCTTCTAGCACACTTTAGCATTAAAAGATTGAAGCATCACTCATAATCTCAAATATGGATTCCACATAACTCTCTGAATAGTCTGAATCAAAGACTACAAAGAGTCCAAAAGTAACCTAAAGTGTTTTTTTAAGATTCCAAAATACCATAGATCATTTCTACATGTCGAGTAGAATATTTATGTTAAATTTCAAGGCTCTAGTCCGGATAGTTTGTGAATTACAGCTCTCAGAACAGAACAGGGGTCCAAAAAAATCCGATTAAGATTTGAAAAAAAAAGTTCTAATAACACCAGAAATAGAGCTTTAAAAAGAAGAAAACAGTCCAAAAGTAGCCGAAAAAGTGTTTTTAAAATTCCAAAATTATCATAGTTCGTTCCTCCGCGTCGTGTAGAATATATATATATATATTACATTCCAAGGCTTTTGCCCGGATATTTTGTGAATTACAGCTCTCAGAAAAGTAGTGGTGTCCAAAATACCCGATTTAGAATTGCAAAAAAAGGTTCTAATAACACCAGAAATCGTTTCTGCACATCGACTGGATGGTCCATGCAGAATTTCAAGGCTCTAGGCCAAATAGATTGTAAAATAGAGCTGTCAGAAATCCAGAAGAATGCTGTCAATTAGAGCTTTAACAAGAATCAAAGCTTCCATACTCGACCAAAACGTTATGTCTGTCTTCAATGTTCCTAGTTGTAAACAAAGGCTTCCTGAGGCGTATCTGGGGAAGCTTGATAGTTTACCTACTGCATTTCTACTAACCTTAGACGCCAATAGACATATTAGACACCTGAAAAATAAACACTCAGCTTTCAAGACATATCATCCGAATCTCTACTATTTAAAACACTTTAATATCCACTTAATTGAATTATTAATCACTAAACCCGCCAACAACCAGACATGGACTATATATAACAGACAATTTCTTGTATCTCCATCACTTTTTCTGAAGAAGCCAGAATGAACTGGCGAAGCGTCAAAATAAACTAATACATCTGATTTGTACACAACAAGGTCTTCTGAATTGTCATTTCTATCTAATAACCTTATACAATAACAAATCTCACAAAATGCTGGAGGGGACCCCTCAAGAAGCCAAGCCCCCCACCAGGGCCTTCACGGACCCCAGGCTTTTGAAAGGTCTGCATACGGATCCCCAGTAATACCTTTGTGATCTCTCAGGGGACCGTTCTCCACAAGTTGGAAACGTCTACACTAAATGTTGGGGTCCCTCAAGGAGCCAAGCATCTCGGGCCCCCAAATCTACAGCAATGTTCCTTGCACATGTTTGTAGATAAAATCAGCTTCTGTCAGTCTGATTGTGATGGTGCATCTGGAAAATGCTTGTTAGGAAATTCTGTTGAACCCTTGTGATAGTTTCCGACGAATTTGCTTTCTGTAATGAAGAACTGCATATTTTACGACTCTTTTCGATTTCAAAGAAGACAATATCTTCGGCAGACATGGAATTTTCCGGGTGGCATGACTTATTGCTTTTTAATGTTGTTAGGAGAGATAACATATTCAAATTGCATGGTCTCAGTTGCTAAGCTTTCGTGACATCGCTACTTTCTTTGCAAATAGTGATTCAGTCGGATTTTTCTAACGCATGGGGGACATGATTAACAATTACATTGTCTACAATGAGAAATTGCTGAGGTAGTAATATTTATTTGGGAAAAGAATATACTGGGACTATCTACAAATTATTTTATGCATGTTTGCTTAAATACGACGGACAAGGAACATCTTGATAATTTTCTATTATTGTTTTCTTGATTCCGTACAAGAGAACGTGTGTTTGGATCCATGCAGTGTAATAGATGTCCAAAAGTGTTATCATACCAAGCGCTTTCGGCTAAACAATTAGCCATTTTCATTTAGCCGAAAGCGCTCAATATGATAACACTTTTGGACAACTATTACACTCCATGGATCCAAACACACGTTCTCTTGTACGAAAACAAGAAAAAAAAATTAACAAGATCTTCATTGTCCGTCGTATTTAACCAGACATGCATAAATGAAGGATTGCTGTCCAAATACACATTATTCAAATTATGTTATGCACATATTATTTTGAGAAATAAGTATTTGATTTACAAGCACGCCCTACTGGGCATGGTAATATTGTGGCCTTGTACCAGACTATGCTTATATTAGTAATTCAATTATATATATCATACATACTAGCTGGAATACCCAGCGTTGCCCGATTTAAAAAAAATCAAATATAACACAGGAAGGCAAATGATATTTTATGGAGATTTCATAAAATCAAAGGGGGTGGCGAAGGCGAACACTACCGGGCAGAAGGGAGCCAACTCAATTCCTTCATTTTGGGGAAAATTCTGATGATAATGAGTTTTCTCTCTTCCATTTGTCTTATTGAAAATATTAATTTGACCCCAAGTTGACCTGACCCTAAATTGACATCAACGAACCTCGGAGGTAAGTGCCCCCACCCTATGTTAATCCTAGAGTCAAGTTAGCCTAATAGACAAATTTGCAGACCCTCGAGTGCAGCCGTCTGGTCGGATATAAAAACATAGTAGCAAGCAAACAAATCACGTGACTAACATCTTTTGGTAGCATGCCGTGTGAGGGGTGGTCAATTACAAAATTGGAAAAAGGGGTGATCAATGAATAAGTTACTTCTTTCGCCTTTTGTTGGGTGGTGACACTAAAACAGTCCGAATTTTAAAAAAACAAAACAAGCGTGAATGATGCCGGACACAAACTAAGGGACGAATTTAACATAAACTTACATTGTAAATTGAACCCTCCATTAAAAACTTATTGGAGGGAGAGGGGTTCAAAAAAGAAAAACGTTTTTTCTAGACATAATAAAGAGTAAATGTTTACATTTTCAGCCTTCTTAGCTACATTGATATGGTCTGCACGCGCGATACATACAGGCCAACTTAAAAACTGAAGAAACCTATTTCGCTCCTACTTTGACGTATTTTCATAACTATACGAGGGATATCCATAAAGAGACCGGGCTGATAACATAGTGCACCAAAAGAACGTTTTAACATGCCCTTTACTGTAATTCTGTATTAGCAGTGACTTTGACCTTTCGTTTAAAACAAACTGCACCACGCAACGTTCGTTAGTAGTTGAGCTACACGTGCTAGAATGAGCGGGTGTAGTGCGTTTGGCATTTTTTCTTTCCAGGTCAACGTACGACGATCACATTGAGAAACTGCATTCTGTGATCCGTAGAAAACGTTGCCTGACACTTACCTCTTCGAAGACTCCTCGAACAGTCAGGCGATGATTTTCACGGATCACGCAATGCAGTATCTTAATGTGATCGTCGTTCGTTGACTTGTAAAGAAAAAAAGCCAAACGCACTACACACACGTTCATTCTATCACGTGTAACTCAAATACTAACCAACGTGGCATGACGCAGTTTGTTTCACTCGAAAGGTTAAAGTCACGGCTACACAACATAACAGTAGCGAGCACGCTAAAACGTATCATTTGTGCGCTGTTTTATCAGTTCGGTTTCTTTATGGATAGACCTCGTATATCTTATTATTTTTAGAAAAAATACAACATTTAAAAAAAATATATCACACAAGGTCAAAAAGGGGGGAATGGGGAAGGTGTTGGTGTTCTCTATCTTAACTTTAACTTAGCTAAGTTAAAGTTAAGATAGAAGAGACCGACACCTTCCCCAATCCCCCCTTTTGACCTTGTGTCACATTTAAAAACAAATATTTTCATATTTTTCAAAAATAAATACAGTACTTCAATATTTCTTTCACCGTCCTCTTCTATAACGTTTGCGTTTGATTATACAATCAATCTACATATATCGGCTTATCGACTGAATGGACTCGTCCGAGTGCTTGGTTACAGCGTGGTTACGTTGAAGTACCTATGCTGAGGAAAATTGGACTGTTCTGGTTGGTATATTAATACCACAATTTCGCGCGAGAGTTTGCTTTTTAAAATTTTCTCTTGGAATATACATCACACGAGGGTTGAAGGATGTATCTGCCGAAACGCTGTGGAGACAACATCGATAAAGGTAAGAATAGATTCATATGTCCGAACGAAAAAAAAAGGTGTTTAAGATTTACGTGTCGGGAGTTGCGAATTCCCCAAGAAGAAAATGTTTTTTCTTTCAATTTTAGGTGCTTTCAATCCATTAGACTTTCGCATAATCCAGAAATTTGTTAGTTTTTAGAAAAAATATCTTTTCGGGTTTTACGAGGGGGGTTCTATTTACAATGTAAATATAAAGCTATAGTCGGCACAGACTTTCCGCCATCTTACCAGAAGTACCGGTTGGATAAATATATGAAGACTAAGTAATACCGATAGGTAATTGGGGAAATAAGAAACACTAACTCTAAAAATAATCCTAACACTAACCCCAACTTCTATTTTACGAGGGGGGTTCTATTTACAACATAACCATAATGCTATAGTCGGCACATACTTTTCGCCATTTTACCGGAGGCAGTGACAACCATTTCCGTATCACTATCATGAATTCGCAACTCCGGTCTCGCAAATCTTTACCAAAAAGGTAGCCAATATATAATTTCCTTTTAGCACGTATTTGCTTCTCTTTACTTTTTGCCTATATAATATATCAATGTTGGTTTCTGTAGATATAGACTAAATTGGCTGAAGATGAGCTTCCAATCATGTTACCCCTTTAGCACGATGGCCTTTTTGACCATATAGCAAAAATCACTACCGTCAACCAAAACTGTCACCAAAGGTTTCTTCAGTTTATAAGCTGGTCCAACTGGCCTTTTTAGGCCGATATATCGTCGCATTGGATCAAAAAGGTCGTACGTCCATTTTTATGGTTTTGAGATATGAGCAATTAAATATTTTGAACAGTTATATTTTGATGGCGGAAAAAACAGAAAAGGTGACTGTAACAATGTTTTTTTGGTAATTTTGCACTCTTTCCACAGCTCGGCTTTTGTGGACATAAGGCTTTCTTGAATCCAGACACTTGGAGTTAAGGTAAATCAAATACAGACACTTGTCAAAAAGGCCTTAAGTGAAAGTCAATATCTCCAGATATGATAGCCTTTTCATGATTGTATTTGGACATAAGGCTGTTTTGAAGTAAGAAACTGTAACATTTGTAAAAATGTTATTTTTCCAAAAAGTGGACATAAGGCTTTTTTGATCCAATGCGACGATATGCAGTGTTTTGGGCTACGTTATTGAGTCCGATATATCGGCCCCTTTTTCGCCCGTCTAACTTACTCTTCTGCCAAATTAGATTAATTGAGAGGGGCCTCATACTAATAAACCTTTTAAATACATATCGCGCATCGGAGATTTTTTAATTGTACATACACATTTTTTCTTCATCCCCTCACAAGTGGGATTAAGTAGAACATCCATAGAGAAAATGCGGTATTTTGGTGAACATAGAGTGGAAGAAATATTCAAAATAAATGTTTCGTTATGGTGAAAGAAATAATAAAGTCCGACTGGGTCGACAAATGAGACTAGCTAAGTTTAAAGTTAAGATAGAGAAGAACAACACCTTCCCCAATCCCCCCCCCCCCGTTGACCTAGTGTCACATTAAAAAAAAAAATATTTGTATCTTTCAAAAATAAATAAGGAACAAGATTTCTGTCCGTTGTTCCCAAGGAAGAACTGCTAGTTTTGGCAGCGGGGGCGCTAGCTTCGACTGCCCCCCTTCCTGTAAACTGTTAAATTTAAACGGTTATTTTTTTGTTTAAAAGTTTTAGTTTGATTTTTAATTTTGTTTAAATGCCGTTACACTCAAACTTGTTCTTTCAATTGTAAAACAAAATATAAAACAGTTTTAAAAATTAAAGCTAAATGGGGCCTATCGAGTAGAGTCTTGTAAATTTTCTCAGAATAAAGTTACTTCAATTTCCTATCTTCAACTTAAACGTCGATAAGCTGGTTGCAGTCAATTCTACGAACCGTCTCGTTTTCTAGACTTAGAACAGGCAATCTTTGCAAATACACATCACTCCTCAGTCATTTTTGTTTGGCAATTTTTCATTCGGCCATTTTGAATGGCTTATTTATTCTTGAAAAATACAAAGATCAGTCTTCTCTATCTTAAATTTAGCTTGTCTCATTTGCTGACCCAGTCGTACTTTATTTCTTTCACCATAACGACACATTTATTCTGAATATTTATTTCATTCTATGTTCCATTTTGAATGGCTGAGAGTGGCAAGATTTTTACCATTTTTAAAAATAACGTTTTTCTCAATCTAAAAATACCGATATTCGAAACCTACCAACTCACCCTTAAAAAAAATCATTAAATAAAACAATTATTTCAAAGATTTAAAAAAAGAATTAACAGCTAATATTTCTTACAGCCATTCAAAAATTGACAAATTAAAGATGGCGGGTGAGGGTTGATGCATTAGTGCAGGGGTTCCCAACCTTTTTTGCGTCATCGCCCACTTTCACATGGAAAACTTTTCCACCGCCCACCTGTATAGTAAATATTCAAAAGCATACCAAAAATGTTTGGTAAAAGTTTGTTACTGGTTCGTAAACTGACTTTTTATGATGATGTAAAAAAATACCAAAGGGAGGTAACACATAACGGTGACTTTTTTATACAGGTTCTTTGCATATCTCCTTTGAATGTTTTTTTTTCTTTCGGGTAGCATATGTTGATATACCTTCTTAATACTCCCACATCCATCTTTTTTCGCCCGGCTAACTTACTCTTCTGCCATACTAAATTATGTAAGGGGGGGGGGGGCTCATACTAACTTTGTAAATATAAATCAACCATTGGGGATTTTTTAATTGTAAATAAAAGATTTTTTTCTTTTTCTTCCAACCCCCCCCCCTATCACAAATGGGATTAAGTAGAATAACCATAGAGAAAATGTGGCATTTTGGTGCAAATAGAATGAAAGAAATATTCAGTATAAATGTGTCGTTATGGTGAAAGGAATTTTACAGTAAGACTGGGTCAACAAATGAGACTATCTAAGTTAAAGTTAGGATAGAGAAGACCAGAACCTTCCCCAATTCCCCCTCATTGACTTCATGTAGCATTCTTTAAAAATGTAAATATTTTCAAAAATAAATAAGCCATTTTCTGTTCAGTTGCTCATCGCCCACCCAACAGTTGCTCATCGCCCACCCGACAGTTGCTCATCGCCCACCGGTGGGAAACCCTTCATTAGTGTAAAGATTGCCCTTAGAACAACATCTCGAGAGTCGTTCTTGTGACATTGAGATTCTAAGATAGTTTTTAATTAACTTTAGCTTTGAAAATGATCTCTCAGTTACTACAGTCGTAACGGACAGAGTTGCAAACAAAATCTAAGCTGTACAAACTTATGTGAATCTGGCAGACAAGGTCGAATTTAAAAAAAAATATAATTGATTTGGCTGCTGTCTGATACTTTCCGGTTTCTTTTTTCTATTATATTCCTCATTACAGTGCGAACATTGATGATTTCTTGTTGGAATGAGTCCTCCGAATCATCGTTGTCTTCATCACTTAGGAGTTTTGATAATGTTTTGAGCAACGCATCGGAAAGATTCAACACGTTCATGTAACCGAGGAGATAAAATATCAATATAAAACCTCCACTTTGAAGGGCTTTTCACCGTTTTTAATTCTTTCGTCTTGACTTGGTTCCTCAAAGTGTTTATTTACCCGACGAATTCTCTTCTCTTGAAAGTTAGTTTTCACTGTCTGAGCCATTTGTATAGCCGGAGTCTTGATCTCTTCAAAAGATTCTCGTAGCCGTTTTATGTGCTTGTTTGCGTTCCTTAGATTGGTATCAACATTTTGCATGTCGATATATTTAGTTTGGAGGTATTTACTTATACACCTGGGGTCAGCTGGGCCTACCGTGCACCCACCCATCATGATTCTACATTTAGGGTACCAAAATGTTCCTTAGGATGTCCTCTTTCAGGAAAAAAAGATGTTCCCAAGAAAATGTTTTTTTTTCAGATTTTACGAGGGAGATTATATTTACAATGTAACTATAATGCTATAGTCGGCACTTACTTTCCACCATTTTTGCGGGAGTCGTGTCAACCATTTCTTTATTACCATCATGGCTTCTACGTACAGTGTGTCGTCTGCTCTTTGAAAATCTTTCAGGCAATCAAACTTTTCTACCAAAAGGACTAAAGATATGTTGTTGCGTTTTTCTATTTTATGTTTTCATTTGTTTTGTCAGAAAAAGATGTGCCTACATGACCCCGACTTTAGAGCCAATGCGGAATGTGGTTAGGATTTAGGGTTAGTGATAGGATTATTTTTAGAGTTAGTGTTTCTTATTTCCCAATTATTTATCGGTGTTAGTCTTCATATATTTATCCCCCCTGTACTTCTGGTAAGATGGCGGAAAGTATGTGTCGACTATATCATTATATTTGCATTGTAAATATAAAGCCCCTCGTAAAACCTGAAAAAATATCCTGATGATTGTAGCATCTAATGGATATAAAGAAAGAAATCTACTGGGAGAATTCGCAACTCCCGTCACGTAAATCTTTACCGAAATCAGAAACCAGTGGATCTACAAGCAGTAAATACATCGTTTTTAGAATTTTATCTTGTACGTGACCATACTGCATCTGGATTTGAAGTCATCATAACAAATCTTTTGAAAAACACGAAATTGATATTAAAAAGTGTAGGGGACACGCGTACGATGGCGCTAGTATAATGATATAATATAATGACAGGTGTTTATAATGGTCTACAAGCAATGCTTCTGCAGCTAGAAAAAAATACAAATACATTCAGTGTGCAGCACATACTTTGAATGTTGTAGTAAATGATGCTGTAAAGGGAATTGCTGAAGTCACTGATTTTTCTTTTACATCACTGACTGCTTGTACAAGTCATTCAACGCTACACGAAAAAGACATTCCATCGCGGACTCTCAAACGATTATGTCCGACCCGATGGTCTCCAAGGGACACAACTTTAACAAATCTGAGGTTCAGTGAAGTCATAAAAGCACTCGCAGAAATGATTTTGAAATCGTAAATTTGTAAATATTGGGTTAGGTCTTTCATAAGAGAAATTGTGTCCTTTTGATGATTATAGAATGAAAGGAATTTCAGAATAAATGTGTTGTTTTGGTGACAGGAATAATAAAGAATGATTGGGTCAGCAGATGAGATTAGCTAAGTTAAAGTCAGAATAGTGATGACCAACATCTTCCACAACCACTTTTTGACCATGTGTCACATTTTATTTTTTATTTTGCAGCTGAAATAAATAAGATGTAGAAGAGAAGGTTGAAGCAGAAGGACTTGGAAGTAAACTCGAAAACTTTAGTTTCATAATACGACTTGGTTAACGGATGTAGATCCTTCCCAAGGTCGCCCAACAAAAATACTTAATGAAAGCACAGAAAAGGCGTCATTAAAATATCAAAGAAACCTACTTAACAACCTACACAAGGGAAGTAACATGCTTCGAAGCCTCACTTCCATACAACGGACTGAAAGTAACGGTCCAGTTTACCATACAGTTAGATTGTAAATAGAACCCCCCTCATAAAACCGTAAAACATTTTTTTCTAAACACTTCTAGGAAGATTGTTAGGGTCTTTTTTTCGACTTGGTTAACGGATGTATACCTTTACCAATGCGGGTTATGTTTTCCAATACGTTTTCGTTCATAACTAATAGGCCGGGGCCAGTAGGGTCTACCGTGAACCCCCCTCCTCATGAGTCGACATTTAGGGTACCAAAATGTGCCTTAGGATGTCGTCTTTCAGAAGAAAAAAAGATGTTCCCAAGACAATGTTTAATTGGTCTACTTTTAGTAATATCGGGAGTAGTGTCGAGTATGATAGAGAAAAACGGGGCTTTTTTGATTTCATCTAACAAGACCCTTTTTACATTTGATGATAACAGATTTATTAGCTCATTCTGTATATCAAAATTTTAGCCATCAAGGAGAATAGCTTTTGTCAATCTTTGTTATCGTATTTTAGACGAAATAACCAAGGGTTACCCCAAAACATTCCTATTTGTACTATATTGGCTTCATGGATGTTATAAGTTCTTGACCATACGGTAGCAACTGTCATGGACTTTTGGCAAAATGCAACGTGTGTCGATTAAGACGTCTGTAACTTGGAATCTATTGTATCGTAATCATTTTTTGGTTATTAATAGAAGGAAGATTGTAGAAAATTATCAAATACACATTATTTCTGTAGACAATATAAAACCGGAGATAACCGAGTTTGAAAATTTGTTTACATTCGTGGACCGGTGAACTAGTAGAAATTGCATTGGGAAATTTTAGCCCAATTTACACATTTTAAAATTCTACCAAAAATATACGAATGGGCCGATTAAGAAATCAAGAAATTAAGGGTGTATTCAATTTTGAATGAATTTTCGTATGGGAAGGGTATTTTGTAAGAAAATCGTATGGAAATATTTTTTTCAAGTCAACAACCCCCACTCCCTATTTTAATTGTAAGAAATCTCAATTAATTTGTTTATTGTTGACAAATACTTTTGCATTTCTATGAATATAAATTCCAAGAGAAACTAAATCCGTTGAAATATCGAAATATCCAGATAAATCATTTTGCTGCGAAACATTTAACCAGATCAACCATTTTACTGTTAAAAATACTATTGAAACCGATCACTGTGGTAGAGTGCTTGCCTCCAGTTCAGTAGGTCGTAGTTCACTCCACCATACCAAAGACTTTTAAAATGGTACTCAATGCCCTTCTGCTCATCAGCAGGAGGATTAAGATTGAGAAACCTCTCCCCGGGGCTAGATCACGCTGGATACACTGATTCTCGTGAGATCACCAAAGTTAAGCAACATCAAGTCTGGCCACTACATAGATGAGTGACCATTGGGAACACCAGGTGCTGTAAGCCGCAACACCTTATTTACTATTTTATTGTTAAACATTTAAAAAAACGTTTTTAGTTTCCGTACTTCCTCTCTAGCCCAAACCATTTGCTTTCGTAGTTTTCATATTTTGCGAATGTTGCAGTTTATTGTGGGTTTGGTTATAAACAGTTCTAAACCGTCAACATAGGTTTCTTCAGTTTTTAAGTTGGTTTGGCTGGCTACATGTCTCTTTGTGTAGATATATGTGTATTAGGGTACATACATAGCAGGATTTTATTATTTCTAGTGGAACATTACACAGTCAAAACGGATATTATTATTAGGTATTATAACCAAACTCTCCAGCATTGAAACTCTGTTGCCAAAGATATGAATATGTTGCCGTCCAAAGATGAGTACACCACTACGAAAAAATATTTTTGGCAACAGTTTCAATGCTGTAGAATTTGGTCATAAATAATACCTGATACTATCTGTTTTGATTGTGTAATGTTCCACTAAATTTAGAAGACAACTTTCTATTAAAAAGTGGTAGGGGGGTAATTATTTATTGGTGATAAACTTATTTCTGCAGTTTTTAAGTTGGCCTGTCTGGCTATGTATCTCATGTGTACAGGCCGCTTCAATGGAGCTAGACAGTTTAAAATATAAACATTTACACCTTGTGTCTAGAAAAAAACATTCTTTTGGGTTTTTTTGGAAAATTTCCACCCAAAAATAGATTTTTAGTGTGGCGTTCAATTTACAATGTAAGTTTATGCTATTATAGAATTTCAGATAGAATTGTTTGATTTTTAAACTTAGAAGCCACGTCCAGAAATTCGGAAGTATTCGTTGTGTCCCCTTTGCGATGATGTCGGTGGACAGAGCATTAGTCGTATGAAACCGTAAACTGAACCAAAATGTCTGTGATTCATTTTAATTGTATAATCAAATCTGGTGATGCTATTTGAAACCATCAAGAAAAACTGTCACAAATAACTTTCTTCAGTTCTTATGTTGGTCTGGCTGGCTATATATGTATAACGCATACAAGCCGCACCAGTGGAGTCAGAGGGCTGAAGATTTAAACATTTAGTCTTTATTAGGTTTAGACAAAAAAAGTTCTTTGTTTTTTAACCCCCCCCCAATCTCCAGATAGGTTTTTAGTGGGAGGTGGGTCAAATTGCAATGTAAGTTTATGCTAAATGTGTCCCTTAGTTTGTGTCCAGCAGCATTCACTCTTGTTTTTTTTTTAAATTCAGACATTTTTAGTGATCACAGCCCAACAAAATGCGTGAAAAGTAACTTATTAATTAATCACCCCTTTTAAAAATTTGTTTAATTGATCACCCCCAGTATGGCATGTTGCCTAAAGACGTTGGTCACGTGAGGGTTTCTATTGAGTGACTAACAAAACCTGTTCTCTATTTGATTAAATTTAACCTGAATAATAAAAGGAGTTAATTTAGCTTAAAAGAAAGAGTAGAAAAGTAGTTTTGCTTTAACATAGGTTATAGTCCGGGGGCATACTTAAAACGTCCTTGTAAAATACTGAAATGCCTATAAATTAAAGCGTATTTTTTAATTCCTCGTGTCTGAAAACCATGATTTAGCCCTTTAAATTAATCAGATATATCAACTGGGAGACGAGATATGAAATTCTGTTTTTTTTGGTGTGTGCTGGCGGCCATTTTGTTTTATGCAAATAAGGTAGTTCATCTGTTCTCTTGGGAACATCTTTTTTTCTGAAAGAGGACACCCTAAGAAACATTTTAGTACCCTAAATGTAGGATGATGGGGGGGGGGGGGTGCACGGTAGGGCCTGCTGAGCCCCGGACTATTAAAGTTATTTTGATCATCTCTTCACGTTAAACATTGTGCACACATATCATCAACCGTTATAAGTTCACTGCTGGACAAAGGCCTTTCCTAGATTCTGCTAATCTCTGCCACGTCTTACCAGCAAACATTTCTATCTCATCCCTCAATCTTGTGTCTGGTCTTTTCCTACTGCTTTTACTGTCCCGTGGGCACCAATCTGTTAGTCTATTCCTCCATCTATTGTCATCTCTTCTTGCTAGGTGACCAGCCCATCTCCATTTTTGTTGCTTAATTATGTGTATAACATCCTTCACTCTAGTCCTCCCTCTGATCCATGTTGATCTTTTTCTATCTCTTAGATATTGCTCTTTCGATGGCTCTTTGTGCGATTCTAAGTTGGTTTTCAGCTTGTTCTACTTTATAATAAATCAATACATACATATATTCATATAATTAGTATATATGTTTGCACATGTGAGTACGTTTTCTGTGTGCTATCAACTAATCCCAAACATATGTTTATCAGTTAATCTTTTGTTACATCTGTTGTCATTTCCTCTTGCTAAGTGCCCATCTCCATTTAGGACAAAGGTTAGGTAATTGTTTGGAATAGCGATTCTCCAAGTTGGTTCTCAGTTTGTTTTATGTTTAAAGGTTTTATGAAAAGTTGCTTAAGATTCTGATCTCATCCTTAATATGCAGGATTGTGTGATTGGGAGATGAACATGTCATCTGAATAAATGGTATGGAAATCTATCTAGAATCTGATTTGTGACATTCAGCTAGCAGCTTATAATTGTTAAAATTATTTAACAGCTGCTTAAACATGGAACATAATAAAAATGACTAATCTGGCCTATCTTTTTATATTTCTGGCTGTAGTTGTAATCAATGTATTTTTATTATTCTTGTTCGGTTCCCATTGTTATTAGTATGAACGTGATATGATCATCATAGTATGAACGTGATATGATCATCATAGTATGAACATATGATCATAGTATGAACATATGATCATAGTATGAATGTGATATGATCATCATAGTATGAACGTGATATGATCATCATAGTATGAACGTGATATGATCATCATAGTATGAACGTGATATGATCATCATAGAATGAACGTGATATGATCATCATAGATAGCATGGACGTGATATGATCATCATAGTATAAACATCATCATCTTCATTATAATTGATCGGCTTTCTTCTTTCTCTTGTTATCCAATCTCTGTGTGAGGCATTTGAGAACAAACAAAAGAAGCGAGTGATACCAAAAATGGCATCATGCTTCCAGGTGTACAACTAACATTTCAGGAATCATCGAATCTTTTTTGTTATTTAATGTTTTTAACATTTTAAACCTTTTAGTTTCCTTTGTACATTTCCTCTTCCTCTTCCTCTCTAGCCAAAACCATTCGTTTTAGTAGTTGTCATATTTTGTGAATGTTGCAGTTTATTATGGGTGGGTTGGTTAGAAACAGTTAGAAACCGTCAACCAAAACTGTCAACATAGGTTTCTTCAGTTGGTCTGGCTGGCTTTATCACATGCGGTACAGGCCGCATCAATGGAGCTAGATGGCTGAAAGATTTTAACATTTACACCTTATATCTATAAAAAACGTTTATTTGAAAATCCCCCCTCCAAATAGGTTATTAGTGAGGGTTCAATTTACAATATAAGTTGGTCTGGCTGGCTACATGTCTCTTTGAGTAGATATGTGTATTAGGGTACATACAATATAGCAGTGTTTTATTATTTCTAGTGGAACACTACACAATCAAAACAGATATTATCAGGTATTATTTATGACCAAATTCTACAGCATTGAAACTCTGTTGCCAAAAATATGAATATGTTGCCGTCCAAAGATGAGTACAACATTGCGAAAAATATTTTGGCAACAGTTTCAATGCTGGAAAGTTTGGTCATAAATAATACCTGATAATATGTTTTGATTGTGTAATGTTCCACTAGAAATAAGAAAATCCTGTTATTTTTGGTTTAGAAGACAATTAACTTTTTATTAAAAAGTGGTAGGGGTGTATTTATTTATGGGCGATACTGTATGCATATGTATGAAGTGATATCTCTTTATCTATCACGTGTACAGGCCGCATCAATGGAGCTAGATGGCTGAAAATTTTAACATTTACTCTTTATGTCTAGAAAAAACTTTTTTTATTTTTTTTTAAATTCCCCCTCTAAATAGGTTATTAATGGGTATTAAATATACAATATAAGTTTATGCTAAATTGGTACCTCGTTTTGTGTCTGCAATATTCACACTTGAGAATTTTGACATTTTTAGTGATCACTGTCCAACAAAAGGCAAGAGAAATAATTTTTCATTGTTCACCCATTTTTCCAATTTTTTTAATTCATCATCCCCAACACGACATGCTGCCAAAAGACATTTTTGAAAATTTTGACTTTTTAGTGATCCGACGAAAGGAGTAACTTATTCATTGATCACCCTTTTCTCCAATTTTTAATTGATCATCCCCAACACAGCATGCTGGTCTCATGACGTTTCTATTGAGTGACTAACAAGACCTGTTTTTTAAAAACTTTTTTAACTTATTTTTGTTTCCTTTTCCTCTTCCTCTCTAGCCAGAACCATCTGCTTCTCTAGTTGTCATATGTGAATGTTGCCGTTTATTGTGGACGAGTTGGTTATGAATAGTTTTTGCCTTTAGGATAAAAAGATAGAATATTATAAAAGTCCTTGCAACTATGAATATTTGTAGTGTCTTTGTTTCTTATTCTGTCTCTTTGTGTAGGTATATGTGTATTATGAAGCATATGAATTGATATCTCTTTATCAGTCAATTTATATATCTCTCCATCTGTCTGGCAGTGTTTTCATCAGTGATGGAAATCGGTTTGAGGAACTATGGTAATGTGTCCATTAGTAGACATTAAACATTAGGTATGAACAAAAATAAAAATAAACTTCAAGGGTGTAAGCGACACCCGGTTTAAAAAAATATACGGTAGAAAGTTCAGTACACATATATTTGAGTGGAAAAAATTTACATAAACTAAAAACAGAATTAAATATATGAAAAGTACATATTTTTTCATCATTTCGCTATATTTAATTATTCATCCGTGTTATAATACCTTTATATATTTCAGTCGAACACGATATAGAAAGAATAAAAAATGAACATTTTTGGAAGGTGGTCTGCTCAAAAGGTGGGATCCACCCCTGTTCATATGTACAATCTATAACAATTCTTGGAATGATATGGATTTTCTCAAATTATAGATGCTATCATCTCAGCATTGTTTTCATTTTAAAAAAATGTTCAAACTGCTACATTTCAGTTGAATTAAAGTGTGTATCCTTATATACATAAACAAAGTAGGACAAAAATGGATTGCATCATAAGGACTGATTTGACCGATCACTGCTTGAGGAGCTAACATTTTTTTAACTTTCATACTAAGCTGGCACAGCAATGTTTGAGTTTTAGTAAAAAAGAATGATTTTATTTTTTTTATTGTATTATAAACCATTTTTAATAATTTTGACTATTTACATTCATCCTAATTTTTAGTTTGTTTAATCACAATTTCAATAAGGCTGGCACAGCAATGTTATTGTTTTATTTGTTTATTGCAAACAAGTTTACACAGTGATTTTTTTTAAAAATACTAAAAATTAAGATATGGGTAATTATCAGTTAAAAATTAATAAAAATGGTTTACAATATTGATAGTATAAAAAAAAGTCATTGCCATGCCAGCTTAGTACGAAAGTAAAAAAAATGTTAGCTTCTTTAATGGTGATTGGTCAAATCAGTTCTTTTGATGCAATCCATTTTTGATGGTTAAGTCGTCCTACTTTGCCCATAAACACGTGTTCCCCATAACCCTATACTGCTTTCTTTGTCCTTTTGAACATACCGTCTGTTGTCTTTTTCATTTGGTCTACACACAGGGATGGAAAGGGGGGTGGGGGGTACAACGTATACCTATTTCAGAATTTCCAGGTTTTTTGTATGTTCAATGTCTACTAAAGGAGACATTACCATATACCTAGTTCCCAAAACCCATTTCCATCATTGCCTATACACATTAAAACATATGGAAGCAATCTATCAGTATTTTCTCTTCAGTGTATACAAACAGAATTTGAACACATAAGCCCAATATTTTGGGCCGAGTGCTATTTTATTACACCATGAGCCATTTGATGACAGAAGTGACAACTTCATATTTTCTGTTTTTAATAATTTTAAAACAATATGGCAACAGAATTGGGTAAAAAAACAAATTTCTTTTTTAATCAGTTTTATTCATAAAAAGTCAGAGATGCCTATATTTGATCGAAATGTTTTCCATGCTACTACTAAGACATCATCATTAACAGCAGCAGTAGTATTAATAGTGATGTACAGTATCACCCATAAATAAGTACGGCCCTACCACTATTTTATAGAAATTTAATTTTCTTCTAAACCAAACATAGCAAGATTTTATTATTTCTAGTGGAACATTACACAATACAAACAAATATTATCAGGTATTATTTATGACCAAACTCTCCAGCATTGAAAGTCTGTTGCCAAAAATATGAATATATTACATCCAAAGATGAGTAAAATATTGCGAAAAAATATTTTTGGCAACAGAGTTTCAATGCTGTAGAGTTTGGTCATAAATAATACCTGATAATATCTGTTTTGATTGTGTAGTGTTCCACTAGAAATAATAAAATACTATGTTTTAGAAGACAATTAAATTTCTATTAAAAAGTAGTAGGGGTGTACTTATTTATGGGCGATACTGTAGATGCTACAGCCTTCCCCCCCCCCCCCGATTTAGCATACACGGACACAGTAGAGCTAAAAGAAAAAAAACAAAGCCACAGATATTTTAAACTTGGCATCTCAATTTTGCAAACTTATACAGTCTTATCTCTTACACCGTCTTATCTCTTACACCGTCTTATCTTTTACACTGTCTTATCTTTTACACTGTCTTATCTTTTACACTGTCTTATCTCTTATACATCCTTATCTCTTATACATCCTTATCTCTTATACATCCTTATCTCTTATACATCCTTATCTGTTACACTCTCATATCTGTTACACTCTCATATCTGTTACACTCTCATATCTGTTACACTCTCATATCTGTTACACTCTCATATCTGTTACACTCTCATATCTGTTACACTCTCATATCTTTTACACACTCATATCTTTTACACACTCATATCTTTTACACACTCATATCTTTTACACACTCATATCTTATAAACAAATTTTTTGAATTCACCAAAAGGTCCAAGGGAGGTAATTGTAATTAGGACTTATTTCCCTTGATAATGACATTCAATCTTTTTTATGAATTTGAAAGTTAAACTTGACATCTCAATTTTATAAACTCTTTCTTTCTTTTTTTTAGGTAAGTGCTAAAAATTATCCAGAAATGCATTGTATTTTGAACCTTCATGGAGTTTCATATTAACCAAAAGAAAAAAAATGCAGGTAAACAACGTAAAAAATATCTTATTTTCTAACGTAGTTTTTTAAAAACTTCTTATTATTGCCAAGTACACATATTTTCCTTATCAATTTTGTTGAATTGAAATCTAACTTCAATATGTTTTTATTGTGTCAAAACTATCCTCTGTTTCTGGTGTCATTTTTAGCATCCCATTTTATGTCCCCTTTTATGTGTACCTGTGCCCTACAAAAGGATGACATATATAGAATTGATATTTTGGTAAGTCCTTACTATACCAACTGTAAAAATGAAAATGAATTAGATAAAACCTTTCAATGAAAAAACTTTTATATCATTAAAACTCTACCACTGAGATTTTATGAATGTCCAATATCTCAAATATTTTAGATACGTGTGCCATAGACCAAATACTAATCTGGCTAAGTTGAGTCTTTTCTTTGTCCCTGTCCAAAAATATTACAGAGATCCATGGATAAGGATATTGCAGCTCATTGGCAATATATCATCTGAACAAGCCAAACGAGAAACACAATCGAGAGCTGGTTTAACCTGACTCTTGAATAGAATTTCTCAGCTGAGAAACTAATGTCTCATTGATATGAGACTACTAAGAGTCTGACTCGGAAACTTAAAAACCTTTTATACGAGTACTAACCCTGTATACTGATATATATCCTCATCACCCCTTTTTATTTCCTTTGTGGTGATGCAGACCAAAAATAAATATACAAAGTGATGTGGCATATTATTATAGTAGATAGTGCATAAAAGTCAGGTGGCTTTGCAGCCTTTTGGCTGAGATCAAAGTGTAGTATCTGTTCTTTGAAACTGCCATGGCCTCAAAGTTCAGAGAATCACAGCGCTTCGGGGGTCTTTGTGGCATGCTCGGGTATCGTCCTGGGAGATGTTGTGCAGGATATCTTGGCTGTGGCTACGATCAAAGTGGAGTATTTGTTCTTCGAAACCGCCATGGCATCGAAGTTCAGAGAACCACAGCCCTTCGGGGGTCCTTGTGACATGCTTGGGTATTATCCTGGGTGAAGTTGTACAGGATATCTTGGCCAGCTGGTCGGGAGATGATCACCATTAGCATGCTCGGGATTTGTCCTCAGAAGCTTTTGGGATCTCCCTACCCCCCTTTATCCTGGTCCTTGTGGCATTTGTCACGGGGACATGGGATCCCCCCTTCCACCTACTGAATTCTGCACTAAATGACCCACCAAGGGTCGATGTACCGTTAATCAATCAATAGAAGTCAAGATACTATTTGCTCTGGCATGACAAACCAACAAACGGCCAAAAATGTGACGAGCTTTAGTATTATAAGATGAATATCAGATTTATACCTATCTCCATTCACAAAAGATTATGGGCTATTGTTACCTTTCCTGTTTCAAAATGGCAGCTGCTCTCAAAGAAGTAGACAAGATTCTTCAGAACAGCACTTTTTAGGGTTAGTAGGTAGGTTTAGGGTTAGGCTTCAAATCCCTGAATGTAATGTCCAGTTCAGGTAAAACAAAATCTCTGGTTATTTACAATGGGGCAATAGATGTAGGTGCAGCAAGCCTATCATGTTTAGGTACAGCATTTCTTTTTTTCTGCTAAATAAACATTTTTAAATTCAAAAAGTGAAAAAATGTTGAAATGTCATCTGCTTCTTTGACTTTAAATTTGCTATTAGCTGGAGTGGCAGCCATTTTGAAACGGGAATGGTCACGTTTGCCAAATTATGAACTGAGAAGAAACATGCATGGCTGCTGCTGGGTCAAGCTCCACTCCTAATCCTATTTTGACTGATGCTGGTTACTGTAACTTTTGTATATATATAATAAATAAATTTGTAGATATGTAAGACTTGTCAGTTTGGCTCAGTCGGTTAGACAGCCGTCTACCGATCACTTGGTCATGATTTCAAAACACGGTAGGGAAATGTTAATTTTATATATCGGTTTGGTTTAATGTGACTGGACAGACAAACAGTGAAGAGTTTACTCTCCTAAATTAGGTGAGGATTGTTGTTGTTATGGTAGAAAAACAAAGTCAACTACAACTTGGACTGGAGTTTGACAAAAACTAATTCAAACAAGATGGAAGCATTGATATAAAGTTGCCTAGAAAATCCTGATGCAAGATTCATTGAGAAATATTGAAATAAAAGAAGTTCAGGCTGAATTGGAATTTCAGAAGAATTTATTCATGCATTGACTTATTTACTCTTCATAAAAGTTTATATTAACCAAAAGAAAAGAATTCAGGTAAACAATCAACATAAAGAATATCTTATTTTTTAGTGTAGTTTTTTAAAAACTTATTATTATTTCCTAATACACAATTATAGTTTCCCTATCAATTTTGTTGAAATGAATGCTAACTTAAATATTAAAGATGTTTTTATTGTGTCGAAACTGTCCTCTGTTTCTGGTGTCAATTTTATGTCCCCTTTTATGTGTACCTGTTCTGTACAAAATGATGACATATAAAATTGATATTTTGATAAGTCCTTACTATACCAACTGTGAAAATGAATTAGATAAAACCATTCAATGAACAAACTTTTATATCATTAAAACTCTACCACTCAGAGACTTTATGAATGTCCGATATCTCAAGTATATTTTTAGTTTATTAGAAACTGTCACCCAAAACTGTCAACATAGGTTTCTTCAGTTTATAAGTGAGGCTGGCTGGATGGCTTGTTAACTATCTAAATAAGTTTGTGTAGCATGTACAGGCCACACCGTTGGCACTAGAGGGCTGGAAATTTAAACATTTACTCCCTATTATGTCTAGGATATGTTTTTTAACCCCCCCCCCCCAATAAGTGTTTAAGGTGGGGTTCAATTTAAAATGTAAGTTTATGCTAAATTGGTCTCTTAGTTTGTATCTGACAATGTTCACTCTTGAAAATTTGGACATTTTAGTGATCACTGTCCAACCAAAGGCGAGAGAAGTAATTATTCATTGATCACCGATTTTTCCAAATTCTTTTTCTTACAGCATTCACGCTTGTTTTTTTGAAAATTCAGACATTTTTAGTGATCAATGCCCAACAGAAGGCAAGAGAAGTAAATTATTCATCAATCATCCCTTTTTCCAAATTTTTAATTGATCACCCCCAACACAGCATGCTGCCACAAGATGTTTGTCATGAGACAGTGTCTATTGTATGACTAACGACCTGTTTATAGTAAAAACTTATGTCTTAAAAGCGTACAAGCCAGGGGTGGCAACTGTCCCCCCCAAATTCGGGTAAAACCGTGTAACATTTCAGGCGAATCAGTGTAACCATGTAAATCATCATTGTGTGTGTCCAACATGATTTGACTGTTACGGCTGTGGCTATTAAAGAAATTAAACAGTGAAAATGTTTTAACCTTGCTTCCATTAAGATGTTTTAAAATGGCATTAAGCATAGGAAGTTAGAAGAAACAGAATAAAGATAAAATCCTAAGAGCATTGTTGGATGTAGTGGGTAAATGCAAAGATGGCTGAATGGAGAAGTTCTGAGCAGAGAAGCAAGTTGAGATGAAATGGTGACAGAAGAAAGAATCAAATGGACAATCAAGTCTATCAGAAGCGAGAAGGAAGTGAATAGAAATAGGTCTGGTTGCTCCCTCAATAGAAACTGTCACATGACCAATGTCTTTTGGCAGCATGCCATGTTGGGGGTGATAAATTAAAAAGAAATTGGAAAAATGGGTGATCAATGAATAATTACTTCTTTCACCTTTTGTTGGACAGTGATCACTAAAATGTCCAAATTTTCAAGTGTGAACATTGCCAGACACAAACTAAGGGACTAATTTAGCATAAACTTACATTGTCAATTGAACCCCTCCACCACTAAATATAAATTATAGTCAAGAAAAAGAAGGAAAAAAAGCAGAAAGAAATTATATAAATAAGTAAAGAACTCAGAAAAGGAAAAAAAGAAGGAAATGAATGAAAGAGATGAGAAAGAAAGAGTGATATATGGTGAAAGAAAATGAAGAATTTACAAATAAAGGAAAGCAATAAATAAGTAAAGTAAAAAGAAAAAAGAAGGAAATGAATGAAAGATAAAGAAGAAAGTGACATAAGGAGAAAGAAAATGAAGAATTTACAAAAAAAAGAAAATAAATAAGTAAAAAAAGAAGGAAGTTCTCAGAAATGTAAAAAAAGGAAATGAATGAGAGATAAGAAAGAAAGAAGAATGAGTGACATAAGGAGAAAGAGAATGAAAAATTTATAAAAAATGAAATGAATAGATAAATAATTAAAAAAAAGAAGGAAATTCTCAGCAAAGTAAAAAAAGGAATAGAATGAAAGAGATGAGAAAGAAAATGAAGAATTTACAAAAAAGGAAAGAAAGAAATGAATAGATAAATAATTAAAAGAAAGAAGAAAGTGACATAAGTATGAAGAAATTACAAAAGAAAGTATTCAAAGAAAAAAAAATGAATAAATAAGTAAAAAGAAGGAAGTTCTCAGAAAAGAAAAACGTAAGGAATTGAATCAAAGAGATGAGAATGAAAGAAAAAGAGTGACATAAGGAAAATGAAGGATTTATAAATAAGTAAAAAAGAAGGAAGAAAAGAAGGAAATGAATGAAAGAGATAAGAAAGAAAGAATAGTGACATAAGTAGAAAGAAAATGAAGAAATTACAAAAAGAAGTATTCAAAGAAGAAAAAGAAAAGAAATGTCAATGATAGGCAAAAAGAGTCATGATTGAAAGAAGTAAAAAGCCTAAAGTCTTCACACCTCCTTCAACCACCATTAACACCAACATCACATTGCTGCTACCATTCCAATAGAGCACTTCTCCAACCTCCTCTGCTTTTCTTCTTCAGCTATCGTTGTTGGCGCTGATACCAATGCTTAAAAGTTGATTAGTCAAATTTGCTGATGTTTACTCCAGTGTATCAATGCCACTCGAGGCGAGCACCATTTAAACTAATGGACGGCACTTGCTTCCATGGCCGGCAGCAGCTCTCTTGGAAGACTGTGTTTTAAGCAGCGCTGAAAATGTCGCAGGTATCAAGTGTAAGTAATAGAGTTAGCCGCCAGACGGCACGTAACAGCAGAGCAACAGAGGTAGGCTGGGCTGGTTGACTTGTGATGCCAGTCAATTCTATCTTGGATGGTACTGATGGTGGCAGTTTTATAATGCTGCAGCCATTACTGCAGTTGTCTGCTGCTTCAGTGAAAAATACAAAATGGCTGACATTGTCAGCAGTTTTTACAGTAAGAGTTCCTTTAACAGAAAAGCTGGCATAGAAAAGCAATGGAAAAAAAGGAAGTATTGGAAAATATCATCTTTTTTTTGTGCATAGAAATGCAAATAAGAGACAAGCCTGGCTGCTGCAGGGTCAAACTCCACTCCTACCTCTATTCCGAATGAAGATAATTACTGCAACTTTTCTGTTGTATATATAATAAGTATTATAAATGTTTTTATGTATTAGATTGAAATAAGCCTTTGCATATTTCTAACATAAATTTTCGTAGATATGTAAGACTTCTCAATTTGGCTCAGTCACTAAGAGAGCCGCCTACTGATCATTTGGTTGTGATTTCAAATCATGGTAGGGAAATGTTAATTTTATATATCGGGTTGGTTTAACATGATGGAACAGACAAACAGTGAAGAATTTACACACCTAAATTAGGTGAGGATTTGGCTATCATTACCTTTCCTGTTTCCATATGGCTGTCCCTTCAGCTCTTCTGATAGCGGAATTGACTGAGGTCATTCGCTGCTGCTGATGGTGGACAAGACAAGACAAGGAGATTCCTCAGAACAACATTTTCAGTTTTTTTTCCATTTTTTTAGGCGGTCTACTGATATCGGGTAATTTCCTGTGGTTCAAGAGACTAGTGTTTTTTTCTTTAAGCAAAAGCTTGATGAATACAAATGAACAAATGATAAGTTAGGATTGGGGTTGCTATTTATAGGGTTTAGGGTAGTTAGGGTTAGTGTTCTAGCTTTTTAAATTCGCCGCCATCAGCAGCAGCCGACGACTCGGCTGATTCTGCCTATGGAAACAGGAAAGTAAATGATTGCCAAAGATGTTTGTTGTTGTTATTGTTACGGTAGAAAAACAGTCAACTCCAGCCACCAACTTTAACTATGTTTCATGGAAACCTTAATAGTATCGCATTTCAGAATTACATTTTGTATATTTGCATCAAACTCCAGTAACTCCAACTGGAATAGTCCGTTCCTACACTTGTCTCTACTCTTTCACTGTTAATTCATGACAGCATCCTCAAGAACACCACCCGTTGAGTGACCAATAACTCCCCTTAAGAATACCCATTGTTGAGTGACCAAGGGCGATGACTCCCCTTAAGAACACCCCCTGTTGAGTGACCAAGGACGAT
>VCCN01000644.1:389005-401046 GCA_006491835.1 Architeuthis dux
ACAAATATCCGCTCTACGTTTGTATTGAGCTCTCTTCGGATCGTAACTAAGGTCTACAATGATATTGATGCATAAGTGCATCATACATCCAATATTCTATATGAGAGATATTTTCATCTTTTGCTAAGTGAAAGACATTTACCAACTCAATATTTTCAATTAACCTTCACATTTGATAAACGCCAATCTGTTGCATTACCACTGAACCAAACCGAGAAGTAATCGAAAACGGCAGTAAAAAGCACAATCCGTCAAGGTAGCAGCAGGTGCAGCTATTTATACAACTTGGGTATTACGACTGTTAGGTCGATCAGTCGATTGGTCCCCAGGGAGCAGTATTCCCTCTCAAGTGCAATCTACTTTCAATTTGTAGTTTCACTTTCATTATCTCTTTTACTTTCACTTTCAATGAGTTTTTTTTTCTTCTCCACTTTCCCTGGTGGCTCTTTTCTACTCGAACCCGTATTTGGCATTTACACCTTTTTTGCTTTTCGCTCCACTCACATCACCATCATCATTGCAGATAGATAGGGAAACGTATATAAAAGGATAGATATATTTTGCTTTTGCACAAATCTCCTCATCATCATCATCATCATCATCATCATCATCACTACCGCAGATTTCTCAAGTATAGAATAGATTGATAAACAAATATATAGACAGGTCTGGTTAGTCACTCAATAGAAACCGTCACTGGACCAACGTCTTTTGGCAGCATATCGTGTTTAGAGTGATCAATTGGAAAAAAGCGGTGATCGATGAATAAGTTACTTCTTTCGCCTTTTGTTGGGCAGTGATCACTACAAAAAGTCTGTTAAAAACAAGCGGCATTATATATAGACAAAAGTTATATATCTCAGTCAGTTCATATTTATCTTACATTGTAAATTGAACCGCCTACTAAAAACCTAGTGGGGGGGGGTTAAAAGTTTTTTCTAGACATAATAATGAGTAAAGGTTTAGATTTTCAACCCTCTAGCTCCATTGGCGCAGCCTATACGCGTAATACATACACAGCCAGCCAATTTAAAAACTGAAGAAACTTATGTTGACAGTTGGTTGATAGTTTCTAATATATAGATAGATGGAGAGCGGGTGATAAATTTATTGCACCAATCTCATCATCAGCACAGATTTCCCCAGTATATAATAGATTAAGATATATAGATTCAGAGAGAAATTGATCATCACCATCGCAGGTTTCCCTAGTTTCCGACTTACTTTCACTTTCATTTTCAGACTTACTTTCACTTTCACTGTAAAACTTAATTTTATTCCCGACCTCTTTTTACTCTCCAGAAAGATAGGCGTATCTGCTGATACGTTTAGTTGATTCTTTTAACCGACGCTCTGAGTTTTACCCTTGGGAAATCAACACGAGTAGGTAAGAAAAATAACGTTGCTGATAAGTCAGAAAGTTAATAGATATGTAAGTACGTTCGGATAGTGTAATGCCTCACACGCAGAATAATTCCCGGTATGAGCGAAGGGTGTGGGAAACTCTTCATGAGGACAAGTTTCCATGCGCACTCAACAGCTAATTGAGTACACTCTAAGCTGTGTGATCAGGGTGGATGTATCCCCTCTGTGTTGTATAGTGCCTTCGTCCCCGGGAGAAAAATCGAAAGGTTGAAAAATGGGTCTCACATGAAGTGAATAAAATGCTCCATGACAGTTCTGCACCCATCAACTGACTGTATCTAAGCTTAGAGAATTGAGATATGAAGTCTTGCAGCATTCTTCACATTTACCTGGCATTTCTTCATCAGCTTATCATCTTTTCAAAGCATTTTGAACTTCATATCCGTAATAAAAGGTTTAAGCCATGATTCGTGCTTTTATAGAATCTTTGAGCAATAAGCCTAAAGATTTTCATAGAAAAGACATATGAATGGAGCATTGGAAAAAGGTTATTGCTTCAAATGGGTGATATTTTGATTAAATATTTACCGTTTTTGTTGTTTATATCATCCTTCATCTTACGATTCAAAAAACATTTCATATCTAACTACCTAATATCAATAAAGGACCGTTGAAAAAAGCTTTTGACTTCAAATGGGTCATATTTGATTAAATATTTACCGTTTCTGTTTATATCATATTTCATCTTACTTTTTAGAAAATAAACGACATTTGATATTACACAACCTAATAACTTCAACACTTTACACCCACAAACGCGGCGTTTTCACAATTAAGGATCAAATTAGACACTCCAAGCTTTCAGCTGATCAGAACCCCTTTTTTCAAAGATACCAATCAAAAGTTGAACCAAGTGATAATCTTAGGATTTGATCAATGTTTAAACTTTCAACATTTTCTCTTCACCTGCGATCAATCCAGTTCTTCATCAATAACCCAACCAAACATGTTGCGAGGTTTCAAAATCGACTGAAATGTTTTAACTCGTTTACCTAATCTAATAAAAGCTAAACGAACTAGAAGACGGATTCTTTTTAATTAGCAGCTAATGTTATTTCAATCAGCTTTGGTGTAATTAAATTTATTCTTTGATACTTTTTCATCTTTTTCCTCGTTAATCAATGTTTAGAAGTAATTTATTCGCTCTGTAACGCTCATTTGGTTCCCATTTCGTGGAATTTAACCTGATCACTGCCAAGTATATTTCTAAATTTATTGTCAAACTCCAATTCAAATCGGAGGCTGGAGTTGATTTTGTTTTCCCACCGTAATAAGAACAACAAGAATACGAACAACCCTGACCTAATTTAGCGGAGTAAACGCTTCGTTGTTTGTCTGTCCCGTCCCGTCACGTTACGTTAAACCAAACTAAATATAAAATTATACAAATTAACATTTCCCTACCGTGATTTGAAGTGATCGATAGGCGACTCTCTTACCGACCGAGCCAAACTAACATGGCTTAAATATCAACGAAAATGTATGGTACAAATACTAACGGGCTTATTTAATTTTAATTTTATAAATGTATTAACATTTCCCTACGATAATTTGAAATCACGTCAAAGTGATCGGTAGGCGACTCTCTGTTTTGAGAGGCTGTTGACTCTCGTTACCTCTCTCCAACTCTTCATTCTACGCCACTACACAATGTATTCTTGTTTATAAAAATATGAGGACATATTTTTATTTCATAAGTTTTAAGTCTTCCTTTTTCTCCAAGTTCAGGATTTCCCTCCCGCAAATGTCGGTAGAACATGTAAAAATGGCTATACAATACAAGGATGGTGCAAACACTATAATAAATGAAAGTGTAACAAACAACATCTAATTACAATTGAAGAAATCCGTGTGTGTGTTCACCGTGACTACTCGGTAACTGTCCATTGTACGAAATTAACATTCTGCAGATATATTAATCAGCACACAAGACAGTGCAGTGTCGAGTTTAAAGGTTTTTTTTTATCAGCGGTTCTCGATAAAAATAAATAGAAAATTGAAGATTAATAGATCTTTCTTCATAGTTTCTATAATGTATATCCCTTGACTTCCGCTCTTTAGAATTGTCTAAATTTAGATACAAAATATCTAAATTGGCAACACTGAAAACAAGTAACCGAAATACTTCGAAACCGTAGTTTCGTACGACAGATGGAAAATTATTTTACAGGACAATTATGGCAGGCTGCTCCACAAACCATGAAGTCCGGCCCCTTCCAAACATGCATATTTGGAACGGGAACAGCACATTTTTTTTAAACAAACCAATTTCGCATTTGGCTGCCAAAACTGTTAGCTTTCAGCCGAGTGTATTGGCTGATTTAAACTTCTCGCAATATCTGATAAATATCATAAAAATATGAAGGCTAAAGATTCGTCGGTTCGAAAAGTGAATATGAATGAATGCTTTTTATTTTTTTTTAACATAATGCACGTTGGTCTCGCAGGAGGCGAATTACCATAAATTCATCAGCCGATTAAATGTAGTGGTTGCGAAAGCATTTTTTTTTTACTAGTGCACACTGACCGAATATAAACTGTCCACCCTATCTGAATAATTCGTTGATCGATTTATGTTGTGTTCCTTATCGATTTTGTGTTCAGGTTGAAAGTGTGCGACGTCCCTCACCGGACCGGGCGATTGAATTTGCAATTGTTTGCATATGTTCAGCCTGGGCTTCAATAGTCTGCCGTAGAGAGTTCTCCTGAGTGCAGAGGGGGTTGACCTCGGAGGGGTCAAATGATGTCAAGTCTTTATTCAAATTAGCAGGAATAGACTGACGCTTTCACGAACAGACCCACCCACAAATTCAACCGCACTCCACACTCATACACACAAGAACAGATCCTCATAATCAAATACAAGCGTAGAAATGCATAAATCCAATGACCATTTTCAATCATGGCATCAGTACTCATTGGGGATTAACACATCAAATGCGAACGATGGGTATTTCCGTCATTGAAGTTGTATGGCTAACTTTTATTGTGATTAATGGCAACTAGGTTTTATCTGCGAGACAGAGCTTTTATGAAGCATTTCCGAGTCGTGGGATGACTTCGCGGTCTTTTGGCTAAGATCAAAGTGTAGTATCTGTTGTTCGAAACTGCCATGGCCTCGAAGTTCGGAGAACCGCGGCCCTTCAGGGGTCCTTGTGGCATGCTAGGGTATCTTCGGATACCTGGGAGAAGTTGCGCAGGATATCTTGGCTAGCTGGTCGGGAGGCGATCTCCATTAGCACATTCGGGATTCGTCCTGAGGAGCTTTTTACCCATCCCGGTCCTCGTGGCATTTATCTCAGTGACAGGGATTTGGGATTCTCCCCCCTCAAGTCTCTTAAGCACAAAATCTTTAGCAAGTTTCAGCACTAATTTTATATTTCAAAACAATCTGCAAAGTCCTCTTTCGGGATCGCCATCAGTCGTCCCGTGTTTACCTTAATCTTGTCGATGGTCTGATGCAATGTTTTGTCAAAACATCCTGCATGAAACGAGAAGAATGACTCGCTCGGACATTGTGAATGAGACAGTTACACAGTACACAAACTCAATGTCATCTCACACTCGCGTGGGGTTACTCAGTCGAGAGTATGTTTATACAGGCGCAGTAAGGTCCCCTCTTTATTGGTTGCCAAGTCACATCAAGGCCGTGCAACCGCTTCTCGAAATATTCAAAATGGCTACCCGAGAGTATTCGCGATTAAATAATTCATTGGGTAGCTGCACACAGATACATTTACGTTATTACACATAATTCAATGGGAAAGCAGGCACACACATACGTAAACTCGGGAATGCGCTTGTCAACAGAGGAGCGTTGTGTATACATACAGTACCGGTAAAAATAAGAGAACGATTTATTTATAGAAATCGTAGCTCTTGGTATATAATTCGTGTACGAAAAAGCTTTTATCGAAAGTGGTTTTGGAGAAAAAAAATTCAAGAAAAACCTTTATTTGAAAAAATAGAATGGACAAAACAAGAGCACGGTTTTATTTTTTGTCACGTTCTAGCAATTTCTCACAGGCATATGGCAATATTGACCTCACTAAACTATAAGTAGCAATGTTCTCAGTGTTGCATCAGCTAGCAGACATGCCTGGACACGTCAAAGTGACAGCAGCCCTTCAACAACATTGTCAAGATGAAGACTGATGGCATGTCTCTCTCTGCAGTTTCAAGTGAGCTGGTGCCGGTCCAAGAGTGTCATTTCGAGGGTTTTGAACTTGGTGAAACAAAAGATTTTGTTTCATCATACAAAGAAGCCGGTCGACCACGTAAGTCAAGCTTTAGGGAAGACAGAGTAATTAAAAGACATGTCGTGAATGACCCCTTTAACACTGCAGCGGGAATTTCAAGGCAAACAAAGCTGATCTCAATAAGGTGAGGTGCCGTACAGTGTCAATACAGATTGAACGAATTTGGATTGAAATATGGTTCTCCAGCTTCTAAACCTATCATAAGTAAAAAGAATAAGACAGCTAGACTTGAATATGCAGAACACATTGTTTGGAAGGACGAACATTGGTCTAAAGTTCAATTCAATTTAGTAGGATCTGACGGCGGACAGTTTTTCTGGCGTCGTACAGGCGACAGACTTCGACATTTTGACTCTTTGGTTTAAGTTTAGAGGGGGAAGTCACACTACTAAACCAGTGAAAGATTTTTTTTTGAAGAGAATATTGTGCGGGTCATTTCATGATTGCAAATTACCGACTTAAGCCCCATCGAGAAATTGTGGAAGATAATAGGAGACATGGTTAGGGAACGAAACCCAAGCTCCGTAACCAATTTATTGGGAATACTGGAAGATGAATGGAAAAAAATAATACCAGATCTTTGCAAGATGTTTGTCATGTCCTGTGGGTGTCGGTGTGCTGAAGTTATTGCTAATAAAGGTCTCTATACTGCATACAAATTGTCTTAAGTTAAATATTCACAATTGTTCAATATTTATTTTGTAAACTTAATCATAGCAATTATATTATATAGCCGTTCTCTTATTTTGTCCACTGTATTTTTTTCAAATGAAGGTTTTTCTTGAATATTTTCTTTTTCATAACCGCTTTCGATAAAAGCCTTTTCGTACATGAAGTATATACCAAGAGCTACAATTTCTATACATTTCAAGATACTGTGGCAATTACTATGAATCTCTTATTCAAATGTAGTTCTTATTAAATTTGATTGGTTCAAAAATAATTTAATAATGCTCACGCCTACAAAACGCTTGCGAGATGTTCACGTTATAACAGTCAATATGTTGAAAAGGTCCTAAATAACCGTAAAATGTACATCAGAAGACACACACCAATACACAATACACGTTCATAAAAATCTTAATTTTTAAATTTTAGAATTTTAATATTTTATAACGTCTAGAACACTGAAATTGAAAATATTGTTCGTTTTCATATTTATTAACCTTTTACACAAAATTTGAAAAGCGAAAAGCGAAAATAATGTTCAACGTTTTTTTTTAGCGAGCCATTATACAGGCAGCACGTACCCTCTTCTCTCTCTCTCCTACACACCAGTCTCCTGTACCTCCCACCTCCGACGAATCATCCTAACATCCCATCATCGGGTCTGGAAACACTCAAAAATAAAAAAAAAGTTTTAGAATTTTAATATTTATAACGTCTAGAACAGTGAAATTGAAAATATTTTTCACAGTTTATTGGATATTTGAATATATCGTTCTCTTATTTTGACCGGTACTGTACATACCAATAAAACTCGTTCTCTCTAATTTTCCTTTTGAAAACGACCTAAATGAATTTCTTGCAAATTAAGTCTCCACATTGTCTTTTTCCCAGCATCATTATGTCGGATAACCTTTATCCTTTTATACACCATACATACATTATGCGTGAAGCACTTTAATAGTCCAATACAAAAACACACGTTAAAGGAAGCTCAGGTATACAAAATCGACAATAGTAGCGTACAGAGACAATTGTACTCAAGCCAACGGACAAACAGAAAATGGTGGTTCCAACCCGTCGTAAATGAATTGCACAGACACATTGTCCTATTGCCCGGGGGAAGTATTAACAGAATAAGTGTATTTCCAATATACTAATTTATCTGTTCGATTAGCTGTCTACAATAGTTGTATGTTCGTAATAAGAGAATATTGCTGATAGCAAAGGATATACTGAAGATAGGATTCACGGCATAGGTCGGTGGTTCCCAAACCTTTCCGAATCACGGCGCACTTAGTGTATGAGGATTATTTCACGGCGCCCCAAGTCAGAACCTAAATGCAATTGTTCAGTATTTTCTGTGTCATCGCCTCTAGTCCGTGGGCCAGATGTTTCCAAGAAAAAAGGTTGGGAAAAACTACCTCATTTGCATAAAATAAAATGGCCGCCAGCACACACAAAAAAAACAACAGAATTTCATATCTCGTCTCCCAGTTGACATATCTGAGGACTTTAAAAGGCTAAATCATGGGTTTCAGACATGAGGAATTCGAAATTAATTTATAGGTATTTCAGGATTTTACAAGGAAATTTCAAGTATACTTTATAAGCATAATTGTGGGTTTAATTCATGAAGGATATATATACATATATATGGTTGGGAAGATAATTTCCTCAGCTTTCCAACGGTGTATCTTGTTAATTTGTATCTATTGGGGTTAAAAGGTTATAGCTCAAAGTTTTCTCGTAAAATGCTGAATACTTAGCTTCGCGTTTTGGGCTGTAACTTTTTATAACTCAACAGACGAGATATGAAATTGTTTTTTTGTGTGCGTGCTGGTGGCCATTTTGTTTTATGCAAATGAGGTAGTTCTTCCCAACTCTTTCTTTCTTTGGTACCATAACTGTAGAATCGTGGGGGGGGGGGTGCATGGTAGTCCCTGCTGGCCCCCGGACTACTCCGGTTTGTGTTGTATCATCACTTTTACAACGCTTATTAATGTTTAATAAAAACTTTTCTATTTGTACGAAGACGATATTACAACTTTAAAAAAAGATTACTTAATTTAAAATGTGTATATCCTGCTCTCCAGGGCGCCGCGGCGCACACTTGGGGAATCACTGGCATAAGTGACAAAGTGCGTATTATACACGAATATATATATATATATATATATAGAGAGAGAGAGAGAGATTTCCAGATTTTTAAACCTAAAACTTAGGGGTGCGTATTATACACGAGAACAAAATATTACCCCTTTTTCCCCGACCAAATTCGTGGCCATATTCGGGACTGCACGACAAAAAGTTATATCATTGTCCGAGCTAACTGATGTATAACAAAGAGATTACTTTTTGAAACACGAAATTTACACAGTATTTAGAAATGTAATGTAAATTATATGAAGTCTTATTTTTAGTCGATAAAAAACTGGGTAAAATGTTGAACAAAGGTTAAATTTAGCCGCTACGAATTCTGAAGAATCAGTGCGTATTATACATGAGAGATGTTTTTTTCCCAGGATTTCATAGCCCATAATTAGGGGTGCGTGTTATACACGAATATATACGATAAGCTATCACGACAGGGATTCGAAGCCCGTTTACAAATTTCATTAAGTGAGTCGTTTTCACTTTCACTAATTCACATTTTTGTACTGGATAATAATGCAATTATTAATTTTGTAATAGTATTCCTTTCAGCTTATTTCTCTTGCTTTTTATTACAACTCTCATACATAAGAAATAGAAGTAGAGAATATAGCTATATGGCTAAATTTGAATGACTTCTGCTGGTTAGCCTTCTTAGTCAATTATTATCAATTTTTTACTGGTATGTCTTTCATCTTATTTCTGTTGGTCTTTTACCACAACTCTCAGACCGTCATTCTATGGTCGTTAGCGGGTATCGCGGATCGGAAATAAAGAATAAGCCACCGGCGAGATTCGAACTCACATCCCTTTTTCTCTGGAATTCTGCCTGTCCAAGTCAACTGACATACCATACCGATAGTCTTCGTGTCCTAATTTGGTACTCTAAATGTAGAATCATGGGGGGGGGGGCACGGTAGTTATATAGCTTTCATTCTTTAAGTTCTACTAATTCCTGATATGTCGCCAACTTTGTTTAATGTATAGATACACTAGTAGTATTAACAGTTGGAATCTGCCAGAAGAAGCACAAGCACACTCCTGTCAAACCTATGGACCCTGCTCCTATTCGCGCAACATCGGTGGTCCATGGGATGCACACCCTTGGTTTAAAGAGCGGGGTCTGCCCTGGGCAAGTCGCACTTCACTGCTCAGGCTGGAAGTTATTCCTGACACAGGCGCCGCTGTTTATGGTCCTACTGCTGTGGAATACCCTTCACAAAGATCTTCGGAGTTTTGGCCAAGATCAAAGTGTAGTATCTGTTCTTCGAAACCGCCATGGCCTCGAAGTTCAGAGAACCACGGCCCTTCGGGGGTCCTTGTGGCATGCTCGGGTATCGTCCTGGGAGAAGTTGCACAGGGTATCTTGGCCAGCTGGTCGGGAGGCGATCACCATTAGTATGCTCGGGATTTGTCCTGAGAATCTTTTGGGATCTTCCTCCGCCCCCTTATCCCGGTCCTCGTGGCATCTGTCTAAGTGACAGGGATTTGGGATTCTCCCCGCTCAAGTCACTAGTCACGGGGACATGCGATTCCCCCTCTTCCCTCCCCCACTGAATTCGGCACTAAATGACCCACAAAACGATGTGCCGTTAAACAAAACAATCAATCAACAAAAATCTTCGTTCGCGAAGCCAAGCCATTCATTCATTACTAGTAATATTATTTCGAATTTGATTATTAGATAAAGCACTGCCAGTTATTAACTTTTCACTAGTATTTATTACATCTTATTTCTGTTACTTTTTATTACAACTTTCCGACCGTCCTTCCACTGTCGTTAGTAAGCACCGCCGTTCGGAAATAACTACTATTCATCTAATTATAAAATCCTGTCTGTGTATATACCGCGATTACTCGACAACTTGCCATTATAGGAAGTTGACATTCGCTCGATATATTAGTCAACACACAGTGTCGAGTTTGGTGTTTTTTGGATCAGTGGTTCTCGCGAAATCTAATAAAAGAAGTATAATTTTTTAAATTTATTTTATCTAAAATTATAGATCTAGATTTAGTTATACAATATCTAAATTGGCAACACTGAAGTAACCGAAATACTTCGAAGCCGTTGTTTCGTACGACGGACGGAAAACTATTTTACATGACAATTATGACGGGTTGCTCCACACACCATAAAGTCTGGCCCCTTCCAAACATGCACCTTTGGAACGGGCACTACCCTAATACATACTAACTTTAGCAAAGTTAGTATGTAAGTATACAGATGCTTATACGCACAAATCAGTATATATCTCTAATACATTGAGCAAAACAAATCTGCTTATATCACTAGAGCAACGTTTTTTTACGTACACAAGTCATATCCATAAACTTGTAAAAACACTTCATTCGTATGACAGATAAGTCCATCCATGAACGAACACACCCTTGCGCACACATACTGACACAGAACAAGCGCACGAACATACTAATGTACGCGCACATAATAACAAACGCACACACATACTAACAAACGCACACACATAATAAAAAACACACTCCCATACAAATGTACACACATATACTAATAAAACGCACACACGTACTAATGTACACACACATAGTATGTGTGTACGTTTGTTACAATGTGTGTATACATTAGTACGTGTGTGCGTTTTATTAGTAACAAACACACTCCCATACAAATGTACACACACATAGTTACAAACGCACACACATACTAATGTACACATTCATAATAACAAACACACGCCCATACAAAGGTACACACACATTCGCAATCTATCTGGAAATAGCAACAGTCCAATCGCCGTTCTTGTTACAAGGGAAAAGGGAAGTGTGCCATCTTTTGTAGCATATTTATCTTCATTCACAGGAGAGCGTGCATATCAATTAGACTTGCTGAGTTGTGGATATGAACTTCTGACCTCCACATTGGCGAGTTCCACGTCCGGGTCAAAAGCTGACAGATTCACAAGTGAAATTGACGAATGGACAAATACAAACGACTCACTTTAATTAAAATGGCACGGTGGCCATTGAAGAAATGCATCAGAATTATTCTGTAGCGTTCTCTTGTTGCTTTCAATGCTGCTTCCTTCAATCTTTCTTTATTTTAATCCAGTGTTTATAACAGTTTCCGAGCTTCACCCTAACAGTATTTGGTTGAATTCAATATTACAACATTCTCCTGGCTTCAGCCTTGTAGCGTCTACCATACAGCATTTCCCGATTTCAACATAAGCAAGGTTATCCGACACTGCTTGGATAACGTGAATCCCACCTGTGTCACCTGACTCCACATTGAGTGATTACTAAGAATATACATGTTCTCTTTTTGTTGGATGTTTGAATAAAGACTACTGTTACTGCTACTGAGCAAATAACTTAAAAGGTCTCTTTAACAGTGTCAAACCGTGCAAAATATTATATATTCGTGTAATGTCTGACTTCTTTCAGAAATTGTAACTCAATCAGCTTAAATACAATACTGGGAGAAATTGCACAGGATATCTCACCCACTAGACCGGGGGCGGGAGCTCACGCACCTGGGATTCGTCCCAGGTTACACAC
>VCCN01000644.1:409089-420069 GCA_006491835.1 Architeuthis dux
CAGGACAGACAAACAGTCCCCTACATTAGATTGTCTTTGTTCTTCTCAAGCCTGGAGTTTGACAGATACCTCTTTAAATTCCGTCCCTGCCTTTTACGATTTGAAATATTTACAGAAGATGTATCTATATTTTCTCTAACCAGACCTGTTCTGTAATAAGTTTGGTCACTCAATAGAAACCGTGTTGGGGGTGATTAATTAAACAAAATTGTAAAAAGCTGAGAGAAGTAACTTATTCATTGATCACCCGTTTTGTTGGGCAGTGATCATTAAAAAAAAATTATTTTCTAAAAAGAAAATCACGTTATAGAAATACTAGTTAATCCCGTGAAAAAGGAATCACGCGTATATTTGTGTGTATATATGCTTTGCTCTCACACACCCATATAGTATAGGAGAGACGTCTTTCATAGACTAATTTCGTTATGAAGAAATATATATAACTTTTGTAACTATATATAACTACATAGATACGAACATATGTAGAATCGTTTCATTCAAAACTTTTCTGAATATTGTTTCCCCTGTACATGTATTGAGAGAGATAGGGATTGTCTAGCGTTTCTAATAAGATTCACCAAAAGCTAAATATGCTATAATCTTTATCATTTTATATATATATATACACACACAGGGACATGTACACGCGTGTTCGGCCACGAATGTGTACAGCCACGCATAGAAAAATAGTGCAGTATTCTGCTGCCGGCGAAATCTTGCGCCGGCGCACTTGATGGATGGTGCCCATTTCCGGTTGGCCACTATAAATCACTCCTAACTGAATGGAACGTTGCATGATGGTCGTGGCATATGCAAAGAGGCATAGTTCTGGAATCGGCCTGCACATGATTCTAAATAGAATAGTGGGTGGACCGTATGTTTTGTCAGGGAAAATTTACGTCTTTCTTTTCGTATCGTCTTGTTTATCGATCCTAAACTCATATCTTTTGAAGGAATATTCCATTGTCCTTGCCATGGTATTTCTATCGGCGTACATTCATTTTTCTATTCGTTCGTTCACCTTTCTTCATTATATGGTTACAGATTTTAAATTCTCTGAGATTTGATAAGAATGTTTGTCCATTTACTCTTACCTTTTAATTATTTGTGAAATTTGATGAAAACTTTTAATTATTTGTGAAATTTGATGAAAACTTTTAATTATTTGTGAAATTTGAGGCATTTTTAAAAATTATTTGTGAAATTTGATAAAAATTTTCACTAGGTACAAAATATCAACCCAAATCTTTATTTCTTTATGAAATTTGATAAAAATGTGGGTTAATCTTTTGTACCTAGCTAATTATTCACTTTATGCTCTTTTATTTAAAAGTATTTAATTTCTTTAACACTTAGCTTGCCGAAAAAGAATGATTCACTGTTAGAACAAGCTATTTTTTAATTGTGAAGCTCTCATAAACATGAACAGAACTATCTAACGAATCCTAATATAACGTAATACTTTCTTGACCCTCACATTAGATAAAAAAATGTCCATAATATCAAATTTTAGATTTCTATCAATATTAGATTTTTAAAATTTTTAATTCAAAAGCACACGCCCCACCATAATCAAAATATTGTGTGGTAACGTTCATTGAATATATCGCATATTTCTTGTGATACTGCCCAATTAGGTAACAATAAAAAATCTTTAGCGTAATATTCGTTAATTTCTTCAGTTTAAGAAAAATGAAAATTAATTGAAAATCTTTATCCGGATTCCCGAGACAAATAGTTGATACTATTATAAAGGCAACAAAAACGACATTGGTCCAAAACAGTCAAATTATAAGTGTTTAGATCCACTGTACCCTACGGTCCTCACGATGCTTGAATTCGTCTGAGACGAAGTGTTGTTACTATTATACATTGATTCATTCAGACCTGTTTCCACGTCTTTGTTGTCCTATTCATACCGTTTCGGTCGTTGTATTCTACAGCCTGCTTTCTGTCTGAATTTCTGAGATGAGGTGTTTTTACTATTTTATATATTGATCCATTCAGACAAGCTTTGTTGTCTTATTCACAACGTTTCGGTCGTTGTAATCTTCACCATTTTCCTTAATGTGGACAAAACTAGATTGCAGAAGGATCTAGAAAAAGATGAAAACCGGAGAGTACGGAGGCCGAAACGTTGTGAGATAACGAAGACGAGGAAAATGTTCAGAACGAATCAATTGTTCTTTGCGTGTTGCTGCATTCTCAGTATAGTGCCCCTACGCTGGCTACTGCTTCAACCGTTCTTGCTTGGGCTCCATATATTACATAACAATTTATGTAGCCTTGGTTTGCGATATGGGAAATCGACTTAATTGGGATAAGCAACCAAAATGGCGTCTCTCACTTCCTCCAGCTTTATTTTACTCATAGATGGGTGGGTGGTAAATCCATACCTTTCCCAAGGACATTAGTGCGAAGTGAACACAAACTGTCCGGCCGGTGACGAAATCCCGGTTTCCATTGCATGCGTCAGCTTAGTGATCCTTGCAAGTTTCAAGTCTGGTCGAGACCAGGACTTTATTCCTATAGGTTTTTATGACCAACCCCCTTGGCAGGATGCAAGTCCACCGAAGGGATACCTCCACCCTAATCACACACTTAGCCGGTGAGCGCACTCTACGCTGAGTGCACAGGGAAATTTGTCCTAATGAAGAGTTTTCCACTCTTCGCTTATGCCGGGAATCGAACCCGGGACCTTCTACGTGTGAGGGAGACGTGCTAACCATTACACTATCCGAGTGGACGTTTTGAAACCGAAGCATCTTGTTAGAGAAAAAGAGCTACAATATCCTCCGGAAATGCTATTTTGATTTATCATCTCACGGCCTTATTCAAATTCGTACTAATTGAAGCTGGGCTGTATATAATTCTAACAAATCGTAGATGTTAGAAGTATCGTCATCAGCCGTTATAGGTCCACTGCTGGACAAAGGCCTTTCCCATCTGGTATTTTTATACTGCGTTTACTGTCCCATGGGCACCAGTCGGTTAGTCCTTTCCCCCATCTATTGTCATTTCTTCTTGCTAGGTGACCAGCCCATCTCCATTTTTGCTGCTTAATTATTTGTATAATATCTTTCACTCTAGTCCTCCCTCTGATCCCTGTTGATCTTTTTCTATCTCGTAGAGTTATTCCTAGCATTGCTCTATGTGCTATTCTGAGTTGGTTTTCAGCTCGTTTTGTTAGTTTCCATGTTCCATCCGTAAGTCATGGCTGGTATTATGCAACTATTGTATACTTTACGCTTTAAGCACATTGGCAAGGTGTCTCTTCAGAATGTCTCAATTCATACCAAATTCTTTCCATCCTATCGTTATGCGTCGTGGTCTTTCTCTAGCTTTATTACCTGTCCTAGGTATATGTATTCATCAACCTCTTCTAGAATCTCACCTTCTATCTTTGACCTTTTTGGGGACTTTATCGTTGAACATTACATTTATCTTTGTTCTGTTCATCTTTTGAGCCTACTTTTTTATTTTCCCTATTTAGATCAGTTAACATGTTTTGTAATTCTTCGGATGCTTCCGATAGAATTAAACAAGGCCTTGACATTGTGAAGGTGCTTGTGTTCTTTAACAAGTTTCTTCGGTTTCAAACTATCTCAGTCGGGGTTTGAACTCGACTCGCAAAATCCATTCTCCGTGTTGTTAACAGTTCGGCCACCCCGCACGTCCTTTTGAAACCAGCGCATCTTGTTAAAGGAAAAAGAGCCACAATATCCTCCGGAAATGCCTTGAGATGATACATCTTGTGCGCCTCATTAGAAAATTCTCTATTGTGTACGAATGACAAGTCTCTTTTTTATACATGATGAATCGAATTTTGGAATGAAAAATATTAATCTCTGCCAAAGAACCTTTTGTCCTTTCGATGTTCTTCATAATACTATCCTCTGTCTGGAAGAAATGAAAACATTGAACCAATATGTCCCCAAGAAGAATCCTGAAATAAAAAAAAGTTTGATGCATTGTGCCCATGTCAATTAAAAAGAAAGAAAGCCTTTTACAGGCCATTTTATGGTTATCCTAGTGTGCATATATAATTGTATGTATATATTTCTTTATATAAAAAAGTTAACAATTGGTGTATGTGTTGCGACTGGTTTTGTTCTCTGTGAAGGTCTTTACTTGATACATCAGGTCTAGCATAGAATATTATGACCACCTATCTAATAAGGTGTCGGTCCTCCATGTGACCGCAAAACAGCTTTTACCCGATCAGGTATATACTTTAATAGTTCTCTAAAGGTTTCCTCTGGGATTTGGGGAGAGGGTCCTTTAACCGTTGCAAATTATGATGGGATGTGTTGGACCAAAACGTTCTCTCTGCAAAACCTCCACAATGGGATCGATATCTGGGGGAGTTTGGTGGCCAGGGCAACACAGTGAAGTCTACTTCATGTTCCTGAAATCACTCGTGTAGTGTGACAGGGCTCATTGTCATACCGACTGCCCTTGTAGAAGACTGTTGACATGAAATGATACATCTGGTCTTCAAAGTTGTTGAGGATAGTGGTGCTGGACAAAGTACCTTTTACATGAAAATAGGACCCTCTATTTCTCAGCGGAACATTGCCTGACCCATCACACAGCTTGTTGTTTTCTGACTGCACATCCTGGTGCCATCGCTTCCCCAGGATAACGAAGCACACATACCCCGCCGTCCAACTTATTCAGGAAAAGACATGGAGATATTGTGCGGATAAACATGAGTGAATAAATAAATGATTGATTGATATATATATCATAACGGCTGCTGCTGATGATGATGATTAAGTCCACTGCTGGACAAAGGCCTTTCCCATCTCATTCCATGATTGTGCTAACCTTTGCCACGTCTTACCGGCAAACCTTTCTATCTCGTCCCTCATATTGTGTCTGGTCTTTTCCTACTGCGTTTACTGTCCGATGGGCACCAATCTGTTAGTCTTACCCCCCCCATCTATTGTTATTTGTTCTTGCTAGGTGATCAGCCCATCTTCATTTTTGCTGCTTAATTATTTGTATATCTTTCACTCTGGCCTTCTCTCTGATCCATGTTGAACTTTTTCTATCTCTTAGAGTTATCCCTAGCATTGCTCTTTCCATGGATCTCTGTGCTATTCTAAGTTGGTTTTCAGCTCGTTTTGTTAATTTCCATATTTCGCATCCGTATGTCATGGCTGATATTATGCAATCGTTGTATACTTTACGCTTTAAGCACATCGGCAAGGAGCTCTTCAGAAAAATATCTCTGAATCGAAAAGATTCCTGGATCCACCCCAAAATTTAACCACTTCTTCCGACAAATTTAATATCCCCAAAATTTCTAAATGAATTTCAATTGTGTGGACATACAGCTACCTCTCAGGCATCGTAGCTATAAGAAATCCGAAATCCGCCTAAAAATTTAATCAATCATTTCTTAGCCCATGAACCCCCATTCCATCAAAATTCATTGCGAACTTTGGGAGATATTGTGAGGACAAACAGACCGACACGAATGAATACATATACCTCTTCCAACTTCGTTGCTGATCATTGTTATACAACGTGCGCCCTAATCCAGTTTTTTTTTCATACGATATATTCGTGATTTCCTTTCACTGGGATTAACGAGTAGATTTGGATTTCTATGAGATTTTTTTAGATAGATTAATACTAAATCCATTTGCCTGGAAGAGTCCATAGTTTCAAATGGTGGGTAGGAGTATACTTATGAAAGTTAGTAGCCTACCTTATCTGCGAAGACTACCGACTAAGTTTAATGGTTATTTTTTTCCATAACACATCGATAGGCAACTTTTTGGCAGGGATCAAGCAGAAAAAAATTTGTTTTTGTCTGATTAGGGGGGAAACATGTGAACGCTTTCGGACACAAACTAAGGGATCAATTTATCATAAACTTACATTGTAAATTGACCACCCCACTAAAAACTTATTCTGGTAGTGAATTTTCTACAAACAAAAACAAAACAACCGTGTTTTTTCTAGACGTAATTAGGAGTAAATGTTTAAATTTTCAGCCCTCAAGACTGTTTATAAAACAGTTTAAATACAAGTTGTCAAAACGACGGTTGCATTCTTTTCAATACACCCTGTACAAACAGAGGCACTTTTACCAGGCACACGTTTTCTACAATCATGTCTAGTTTTCTCATTTATTTTCCTGCGTACAACCTCTGGTTTGAATTTTTATTTTAAGAAAAGGACAGTTTTAATTTGTAACAGGGTTCCTCCCACTTGGACCTTTCTCGTTCCTAACCTTCCCGCCTGTCTACCCCAGCCTCGCCTTAGTCGGGTTTTCATTTACGCAATTTTATCCGCTTGTAAAGTCAGTTGTTAATTGTGGCTTACATAATTTATGCCTGAAAGTGTTTTCAAACCTGCCCATGTATAAACGAGTTTGTTCGCGTCGACACGACGCAGGGAGACCAAAGAAATTAAGCATAAAAATGCATTGAAATAGTTAAAAGAAAATAAAGAAAACCTTGGACAAAATGCCACAAAAAGAAAATGTTAGTGAACAAAACAGAAAGTAAGACAATACAAAATGGCTGCAATAATAATCATCGTTATAATGCAAATAATAATATTAATAAAAAAAACCGTCAACCAAAACTGTCAACGTAGGTTTCCTCAGTTTTTAAATGATTCTGGATGGCTACCTATGCGTATCGTGTACAGTCCGTACCAATTGAGCTGGAGGGCTGAAAATTTAAACATTTACTCATTGTGTTTATTTTATGGAAGAGATTTTCAAAAAAACAGTTTTTAGTGGGGTGCTTAAATTTACAATGTAAGTTCATGTTGAATAGATCGTTTATGTCTGGCGGCGTTCACGCTTGCTTTTTGAAAATTCCGACTTTCTTTAGTAATCACCGCCCAACTAAACGCGAGAAAAGTAACACATTCATTAATTTTCCAATGTTTCTTAATTGTTCACCCCCAGCACGACATGCTGCTAAAAGCGACGGTTTCTATTGAGTGACTAACCAGACTTGTTATACTTGAGAATTGCAATAATGATAAAAAAGGCAATGACAAGTTTTCCACGCAATAATAATGATGATGAAAGTTGACATTAAAAATGAGGACGGGATAAAATATTGTAAATAATTAACGAATGTTTTGTAATGAGAAAAGGCTTCTAGATGTCATCTTCAAAAACTAAATGGAATTGATATTGTTGGCTTTAAACTGGAAAAGGAAAAAGAAGGGTCTGGTTGGTTACTCGATAGAAATCGAAACGTGGCAAACGTCTTTTTGAGAGCATGCTATGTTGGCGGTTATTCATTGATCACCCTTTTCCAAATGTCTTTTTAATTGAGAAGTTACTTCTCTCACCTTTTGTTGGGCAGTGATCACTAACAAAAGTCACAATTTTCAAAATACAAGCCAAGGGACCATGGACTTACATTGTAAACTCAACCCCCCAACGAAAAACCTATTTTGGCGAGAATTAAAAAAACTCCCAAAAACCGAGGAATAAATGTTTAAATTCTCAGCCCTCTAACTCCATTGGTGCGGCCTGCACGCGTGTCACATGCATAGCCAGCCAGCCAGAATTACTTAGAAACTAAAGAAACCTATGTTGACGGTTTCTTCAGTTTAAAACCAACAATATCAATTAGAAACTAAAAAGGGAAACTAGTTTGGTTGGTCACTCGATAGAAACCGTAACGTGGCCAACGTCTTTTTGATAGCATGTTATGTTGGCGGTGATCAATGAATAAGTTACTTCTTTCACCTTTTGTTGGGCAGTGATCACTAAAAAAGTCACAACTTTCAAAAAAACAATCCAAGGGACAAATTTAGCATGAACTTACATTGTAAATTGAACCCCCAACTAAAAACCTGTTTTGGGGAGAATTGTAAAAAAACCAAAAAAAACAAAACATAGAGGGCTAAACATTTACTCATTATGTCTATTAACTCCATTGGTGCGGCCTGCACGAGTGACACAGCCAAAAACTGGAGAAATCTATGAATGTGTTGACAGCTTTTGTTGACGGTTTCTAATTGATATTGTTGGTTTTAAACGGAAAAAGGAAAAAATACTGAGCAAATAAACAAAATTGATCGGCTTATTACACCGAGCAACGCGATTTTTCTTCCTGTGTAGTGAATGTTATTTTCTGATTGCTTATGTGTAAAAAGTGTAGAAAATGGCTATTATTCCCTTCAAACTTTGCTTTTGTTGCCAGTGATATTCATATGTAATTTTTAATCAAATAAAGTAAGTAAAACAATGTGCAAATTCGCTCGTTGTCCAATTGAAAATATGTAGATTTCAAATTATCACTGTCCTGGTCGCAACAGAAAAATAGGAAGGGAAGATAATTGATATTTTCAATACTTTTTAGACATAACAATCAGAAAATAACACTTATTAACGAGATACAAAAACTTACAAGTTTACCCCGCTATCCGAAAGAGCACTCTCTATGAAACTGCTGGTAAGCCGAAATGGCGTAATTCGAAGAAGCAATTACCATTCATTTATATTGGTAATTCTTTCGAGCGTCTCCCAGACCTCCCTTGAGATTTTAGCTACGATTGACAGTTTTGCAAGTGTACGCAGGTTTAGGGTAGATTTTCAGAGTGCCTATAAAGAAGTGTATGATAGAAACATGTCGTATTTCAAACCTTATACATCAACCACGGCAGACAACGAACTTCGATTTTAAAATAATGCCGATTTATCAAACCGTGCTAATTCATAGATACAAACCATTATTAAACAGACCAGAAACATACTTTATTCAGCAACTCCTCTTTAAACTATGGGGTAGAGAGGAATATTTTAATATCAGTGTTCCCAAAGCGTCAAAATATCAAAATACATAACATACAGTTATAATGTTTATACACATGTATGTATGTTACATAAATAAACATGCCTAAGCAAGCACCCAGCAGCCCCCATTCCGTTTCCGGTCCCAGAAGCGGGACCGGAAGTAGGAACAGGGAAGGGGCAGTTCAGCTCGAGCATAGCTCTTATCAACATGTGTTCTTTTGTTTATCTTTTCTTAACACGCTTAAACACGATTACGAATCAAAACGCATTCTAATCTAACACAGCTACTACAGACAGAACGACGAAGACGCATAGATACAATAAGAACATTACAACAGTGTATAAGAATATATGTGTATAAATGCCAAAATCGCAAGGTTGTAACATGGTCTCCAAGTTATAACCGAAACCCAACTCACCAGGGTCAAAGAATTTGACCCACCGCCCCTGGAACTAGCTGTGGGTACTGGGAGAAGAACATGTCTGCAGGACGAAACTGCTGTCACTGACAATTCGGAGACAACCTGTTTGTCGAACAACACTTTTGCCGACTTGGCTTTTCACCGAATACTGAAAGATAATTTTATTTTGTATTATAAAATGAATTTTTGCGACTGATCAGAGAAATAATCCAGCAGACATCGACACCCTATTTTAAAAACGTAATTAAACTTGAAAAAGGGAACCGAAGGCTTCTTTTTCAAGAACAAAAAGATCCCATTAGTTTTGAAAATAAGGGTCTACACCCAATGCGTCCTCCCAATAGTCACCTTGGGAGTTGAAACCTAGAACCCAACCAAAAGATTAAAGATCATTCAACATGCACAAGACGTGATTTCCCAATGTGATGCTAAGCATGATCCTAAGACAGTACATTACATTAGAGAAAAAACAGGAGTTAGATATATTATAAAATCCATTAGAAAACACAAATGGCAATGGGTAGGTCCTGTTGCAAGAATGTCAGACAATCACTGGGGATCCACGCTGTGAGTCGTGATGTCTAGAGATCATACGCGAAATCGTGACCGGGAAAAAAATAAGATAACGTGACGAACTAGACAAATTCAAAAAGTACTGGCTCCGCAACGCCTACGATCGAGAGGTCTGGCGAATCTTGGGGAAAGTCTATGTCCAACGACAGACGCTACAAAGCTGCTGCTGTTGATGAAGTTTGACTAAAACCTGACTCATCTCAATTCTCGCAGGCTTTCAAAGTTTTTAATTCCCGTGAACACGGCTTCCTCCGCCAATGGACAGTTGTGGATATTTTCAGAAACAATTTCGATTACACAAATTCTGTGTCGTGGTTGTAAAGTGTATTGACTTTAGGAGGACAAGAAAAGAAACACTTCGTTGTAAATAAAGACGTTCTTACAGACACGTTGGTGCGTACTGGGATACATGAATACATACAAGCAAGACACAGGCGAATAGATGCATGGTATGTAGACGTAGATATAAATAAACGGATACCATGGTAAGTACTGTGGCTCATCCTGTATGAACAATGTGTTTTTAAGTAGACATCTCACTATAATTGAAGAAATGTGTCTGTATGCACTGAGATAACTCAACAACTGGTAATTGTATGGAGTTGATATTCGCCATATATATTAGTCAGCAGCACACCAGGCAATTTTGAAGTTGTGTGGATCAGCGGTTCTCGAGAAATCTAATGCGCCGCGATTACTTGACAACATATCTCGAGCGAATGTCAACTTCCTATAATATATTAGATTTCTCACTGTGTGTTGACTAATAAAATAAATAAAAGATCTATAATTCTTTTATCTAAATTTAGATAGAATATGTAAATTGGAAATAGATCTAAATGTAGTTATAACATATATAAATTAGTAACACTGAAGAGAAATAACTGAAATACTTCAATGCTGTAGTTTCGTACGACGAACGGGAATTTATTTTACATGACTATGGTGTGTGGAGCAACCTGCCATAATAAAGTCCGAGCCTTTCCAAACATGCACCCTTGGAACGGGCAATGTCCTAGTTTAAACAAAAGGAAGAAAATTAACATGAACAAATCCATGAGTAGGCATCTAGACCCACTGCAATTACACACACTTAATCCTGGCTGCTGCAGGGTCAAACTCAACTCCTACATCTATTACGACTGACAAAAACTGCAACTTTTCTATTGTATATAGACTTGTCAGTTTAGCTCACATGGTAAG
>VCCN01000644.1:423851-440015 GCA_006491835.1 Architeuthis dux
ATCTTTTTTCTTCTGCGGGCCGGATCGTGTATTATTGAGAGGGTGGTGTGCCAGATTAACCCCATAACACAGCTTGAAATATTGGAATTATCCATTCAAATACATGTAGCTTTAGCTTGCCTCAGATTAATGAATAATGCATTTTGCTTAGCCAAAGATGTCAAATTAGATTCAGTTCTTAGACTCAAATGATGCCACGATTGAAAGAATTAGTAATCTATGCTCACGTTTTATGTGTTAAAGATTCTTTGTGTCTTTTTAATAGTTTCCCAATCCGGGCGGATCAACATCCCTTCGCGGCCGGATCTGTCCCGCGGGCCGTAGGTTTCCCACCCCTGTATTAGGAACAAGCAGAATAATATTATAGATTGTCTACTGAAAGCGTACCATTCGAACGCAGGTAATAACATAAGGGAAAGATTAGGTAGCTTAATAAGAGGTTGGGAAGGGAGGGGAAAGAAAGGTAGTTTCAAATTCGAAAATCTTCCTACACCCTCAATAAACTAATTTATATTTTTATAACATTTAGATAGAAAATACGGACGGACAACGAAGATTGGAAGGGATAAGGAGATACAGGCAAAGCGTGAGAGAAGATCAGAGGAATACGGTTTTCTCTGTGTATATGGGTCAAACACCCTCGTCTTTTAGCCATCCCGTTTTCATCTGCTTTTAGCATGCCATACTATATTCAGCCACCGGTAAACGATGATCGTATCGACTTTGATAGAGCTGTACATTTGACTTCTAAGAAAATCTCGGGTCCTCTTCCTTGGCCCTCCGCACACATACCCTTGGCCCTCCGGGTCACGGTGCAATGCACCGGTTGCAACCCATCTCAGAATCCCTGTAATGGATAATCTTAGTTGTCAGCTAATTGATATAATTCACGTAAGATGCCTTCAGCTGGTTGAGTTAACCAGGATTCAGTGAATGTATTGTATACGGTATACGAGGGTCGATCGAAAAGTAATGCCTGTTTTAATTTAATTCTAGAAGTAGAGCTAGACACTTTATGATTTAGAATTCCTAGTTTGTTTTAGAAGCCCAGGGGGAAAATGTGTGGCGTTCTCTTCTCTTTTCCTACGCATAATCCTCTTTCAAAATGGCTGCCCCTCTGGACACACATTGAAATTCTATGACAGCTCTTTGATTTCTGTTTTTGGAAGGAGAAAGTTCTGTAAACATTTACAGGAGTTAAGTGAATGTTTATGGAAAGGCTGCACTTGATTTAAGTACAGTAAGGAGATGGGTCAGTTAATGGCAATCTTAGAGAGAAAGAAGAAACTGAATGTGATCGCCACTGTGTTTTGGGTCCAGATGGGAATCATACTGTTAGGGTTTATGCCCCGTAACACCACCATCAATTCTGACCTCTACGTGAGCACATTGTAAAAACTCGGAGCAAGGCTTCTTCGTGATAGGCCACATTTGAAGATGCATTGTCATGTTGCAAAAGCACATCATTCAAGACCTCACAACAGCTTAAAGACCAGACCAACAATCACAGCGCATGGTTGGACAACCTTGCCTCATCCACCACAGTCCTGACCTGGCACCTACAGACTTTCATCTGTTTGGGCCTATGAATGAGACACTCCGAGGATAGCGCTTCTCCAATGATGATGAGGTGAAAGAGGCAACTCGCACAGGGCTAAGAAAGCAGTCAAGAATCTTCAAAGGTGGAATAGCACGATTGAGAAGGAATGGGACTATGTTGAGGACTAGATTCAGCATACCAAAATGAACACAATAGTAGACGCACACATAGAATCCTGAGACTTTTAACTCTGTTGTACTTAAAGAAGAACAGGCATTACTTTTTGACCGTCCCTCGTACCATATGACTTACGTAACTTTCTTTCTTACTTTTGGGTTTTCCTATTAAATTAAAATGTCAGAAATTACATTTCTTTTCAAGTTTCATGCTTTAATTAGAGTGCGTAAAATGTTTATTTTCTCCTTATTTTCTTGCACGATTTCGTTCTTTGAACAAATAAGTTCTATTTACGTTATATTGAAAAAAGAAAACGCCTCGCCATAGAAAAAACAGACAGTATTACTTTGCGACACTAGCTTGCTAACTAGTTTACCAGTGCCGTCAAAAATAACGGCACACATGAAATATATGGATACACATTGCATTTTATATACGTGGATAATAGAGATTTGCATTGCAGTGAGCTTGGAGAATAGCGTTCTGTTGACCATAAACGGATCTTTTGTTTTTTACTACTTTTTATATTTGTATTATTCTTTAAATTCAGCATGTTTACTACGTCACCAGAACATGACATTCTTTTTTACTATGCCAGTTGCGTCCCTTAGCAATGTGTGTTTGTATTCTGTCACGCTAATTATTGTGTGTGGTTGTAGTGAGTTCGATACTTACTGGTCGCCCATTCTTTTAGCCTTGTGCAAGACTAAGTTCCTCTTGGTAAATACCCAAAGAGACCATGTTGGTGTAGAGCAAAGGTTTGCAAGCTAATCGTGCACACCATTATTATTGTGTAGTGAGTTCGATTCTCGCTGGGTGTCCCACTCATATATATATACATAGCTTTGTAGCTTCAAACTCATATATTAAAAGTGAAAAGAGTTATAAGTATAAAGATGTTGCTGAAAAATAAATATATAAGTTATATAAGTTAAGAAATATGTAAGTCTTAAAGCTTTTAGGATGTTACTACGGAAATGTTTTTAAACCTTTTAGTGCCCAACAAAAGGCGAAAGGAGTAACTTATTCATTGATCACCCCCAGCACAGCATATGCGTGTCGGTCATTCATAACTTCCCTTAGAATGTTAGTTGAACTTTTTGTTTAATAAAAGTTTAACATGCTTTTGTACCAATACTTTTTGACTTACCCTCGTATATATATACGGTCACACATTCACATAGGGGATATCTGCATATAAATACTAAATAAATAATAAATTGGTAAAGAGCAATCAACGAATACGCGAACAAACCCAAGCATTTAGGTAGCAGGTATAGTTTTCAGGTCGTTTTCGCAATTTCCATTTCTCATTGACTTACCGGAAATCTTGTCGGCCGTTCCGGAGATCGATGGCGTAAACGAGAACCGATGCCGAACACAAACGCTGATTCAGAAATTGATGTAAATAGTTTCTCTAAGCGCAGAGTTAAAAGCGAATGGAAGCCAGAAAAGCACGAACACCCGAAATAATTTCTTTGCGTTTTCTTGTCATAAATTTTCTTTCATAATTCTTCTTCGTTTTCATTCGGCTTTACCTTACTTCTTTGTTCAATCTTCATCTTAATCCCCTTCTTTCTTTTCGTATACATATTTTCACAGGGAAAAAGAAGAAACACTATTCTTCTTCCTTCCACTCGTATCCTGTCATTTGATTTTCTCAAATTCTGAAATTGACGATGTTATGCATGCCAAATCTGGCGTAAAATGTATCGATTTCCAGATTATGTAACAAACTCACATCCACACACAAGGGCGCATATGTGCAGATACCCATCTCTGAATCTCTCTCTAAATGGATAGATATTTACAACTTTGGCGTGAAACTGACCAGTAACAACATTGCGATCATCGGACAACGACTAAAATAGTTTCTATCTCTCACTCATTATATATATATAGTAGGACATTATTTATTGGTTCATTACAACCTGTACAGTTGGTTACACGAGAATTCGATCTTCAGATGAACCTGTTCATTTTTCAGCAGTCATATATCACACCTCTCCCACACTCTACACTAACCCACATAATCACACATACTCAGTCAATAGAGGAATACGTGTACTAAATAAATAAACAATCATTCAGGGTCTAACAGAATTTCACGATGCTAAAATTTTGGTCTCTCTCCCTTCCCAAATATGCTTTGACAATGAAACCCGTTTGAAACTGCAGTCCGCATCACACAAAAGAAGAAAAAAAACAATAATGATCTCTTTCATACGTACACACCTAGTTTGTCTTATATATATGAATAAACTTATTAGCGTGTGAAGTATTTTATCGTTTATAGCAGTTGAAAATGTTAATGTTTCACCATATCTTGACTTCACGATCGAAGATTTAGTGGTATTTTCCGAGACCCACACAGGAGTGACAGGCATACATGTATCGTTTGCAGGAGAATGTCTGGCAGCCGGGGGAACCTCCCGTCTTACGGTGACGCTTCTTCTCTTCTGCCCTTGGTTTCGGAAAATGAATCTTGTGTCACCATGCCTTTCTGTCGGCAGCCTTTGTTATCCGCTGATTGTTGATTCCTCAAGGGATGATGGTATTTTTTAAGTAGTCCTTGTATTTCTTCTGTGCACCGGTTCACCGCTGGCCAATTCAGGGGTGTCTTTGAAGACGATACCACCGTGCAACCTTTTTCTGGGTAGTGAGTGTTATTCTCTGATTGCTTATAGATATAAAGGTATAGAAAATGGCTATTATTCCCTTCAAACTGTGCTTTTGTGGCCAGGACAAGACAGAACATTCCAATTGAAAATTGAACAGTGTGAATAAAAATTACATATAAAAGTAGATTTCAAATTATCAAACTGTCCTGGTTGCAAAAGCAACAATTGACATTTTCTATACTTAGGCATAATCAATCAGAAAAAGTTGCACAGTGTAGTCTACCATTCTTGTTATCTCACCTTCCCACATAGCCCCAATGTTTGTGGTTCTGGCTGACTTGAAGATCTCTGTGCACTGGAGAGACTTCATCGCTATCATACTGAGAATGATTCGGTGGCAACACTGATGGATGCACCCGAGTAGGCGGAGATGGCGCTGGTATATGATCCAAGAGTTTGCTTCATATAGATGTGGCTTTGTAGACTCTTGATTTTGTATCTTCCCTGATAATGTTAATGGTCGTTTTTTCAGCTAGGGTCATTGTCCCAAACAAGTACGGATCAGCAAATGGCTTATCCATCCTAAATAGCATTCGTAAATATAACATCACTGTTCTGTCAGTAACCACATGTCTTGTCATTAAATTACTCAGATCGATTACTCTTCGGCAGTGAGTAAATATTGAATTAAGATGAAGGTAAAAAGTAGTCATAAAATGACTTATCATACTTCATCTAATAAAAATAACTAGAAATGTATCTAAAACTGAAACTACCAGAATGTAAACAAACATGGTCGCCAATCGGAATAAAGGATGGGTTTAAGTGTGTTATTTGGACTTAGTAGCTCAATTGGTGGAACAGGCGGGCGTAAACCGGGATCCGCATAGGGGATATGGGTTCGAAGCCCACCTAAGGCTTATTCTTTATTTCCGATCGACGCTGTTTGTTCACTGCCAACGGGTAATCGGTCCGAGCAAAAGTTGCGATAAAAAGCAAAATAAATTAAGATGAATGTAAAACGTTGTACTGAAATTAGAAGTAAATCCGTGGAAGGGTGAAGTTCCTCGTGAATCATAATTTTTCTTATCCGAAAATCTCATAAAATCCATTAGAAAACTCATTCTTGCAACATGGCCTGCCCATTGCCATTTGTCAGAAAACCACTGGACACCACGACTCTCGCATATGATCTCTGAGGATCCATGTTGAAAGTGTGTCCGGCAAAAAATAAGATGGCGTGACGATTTAGAAGTTAGTGGCTGCTGCTGATGGTGATTTGGGAAGGCAGCACGGGACATTTTGGACAATGCATCTCTTAGCTCTTGCTAGATATATCAGAACTTTGAGATGGCTTAGATATCCAGCATATAAATTAATGTTCTGTGCCGACACTTAGCCTAGTTGTGCAACTCTAAGCTTTCGTCAAAGCAAGCTCAGCATTCAAGAACAAGATCTCATTAGTTTTGAAAAGAAGAGCGCACAACCATGCGTCCTCTCAATAGTCACCTATGGAGCTGAAACATTGAACCTAACCAAAAGACTGGCTCTCAAACTAAGGAGAGAATCGTGCTTAAAATCACAAGGAGAGATCACAAGACAGACCAGTATATTAGAGAGAAAAACAGGAGTTGGAGATATCATAGAATCCATTAGAAAAGTCAAACGGAAATGGGCAGGGCGTGTTGCAAGAATGTCAGACAATCACGAGATCATATGCGAAAATGCGGCCGGCAAAAAATAAGATGGTGTGACGATTTAGACAGGTTCAGAAAATAGTGGGCCCGCGACGCCCTCGATAGAGAGGTCTGACGAATCTTGGGGAAGGGCTGAGAATGGTGGATGCCGAATATGTTATTGTGTTTGTATTAGCGGATTGAAATCAAGACCCAGCAGATTGCAAACATAACACTCACTTCTGTATGAGTTTTCTTCTTTTTATTATAAGGGCGTGGATCAAGGAAAGGCCATCATGATTTATAAAACAACAGTTTGGTACATTTCATTTGTTTGTTTTATTGTATTTTTCGCGGGTGGAATTGACGCCATCTTGAAAATACGAACTATCTCTGACAAGACTGCAAACACGAACGATGATAAAAATTGTTCCGAGAGAGAGGAAAAAAAGATACGCGCTCGAATAAGCTATAAAAATTGTAGGAAAGAATGCTGGAACAATCAAAGAAAGATAATAAGAAAGTGGAGAAAAATTAATCGAAGCAGGACCGGTTGGTACCTCAATAGAAACCGTCACGTGAGTAATGTCTTTTGGCAGTATGCCATGTTGGGGGTGATCAATAAAAAGACAAATTGAAAAAGGGGTGATTAATGGATAAGTTACTTCTCTCGACATTTTTAGTGATCACTGGCCAACAAAAGTCAGAATTTTCAAAAAATCAAGCGTGAATGCAGCCTGACACAAACTAAGAGACCAATTTAGCATAAACTTAGGTTTTTAGTCGGGGTTCAATTTGAAATCTATTTAGGGAGAATTTTGAAAAAAACGAAACTTTTTTTTTTTTTACAGAATTAGTAACTGTTTAGATTTTCAGCCAACTAGCTCGATTGGTGCGGCCTGTGCGCGTGATACATACATTGTCAATATAGGTTTCTTCAGTTTTTAAGTGGGTCCGGATGGCTGTTTTACTGATCATACTGCAAAAATTGAAATCGACCAAGCACAGGACATGAACGAAAAGTAACAGGTGATGCATATATATCCAGCCAGCCAGACCCACTTAGGTTTCTTCAGTTTTTATGTTGACAGTTTTGGTTGACGGCTTCTAATAAATATCAAGAAAAGCCACAAGTATTAAAGCAGGAAGAAATAAAGGAGTTAAAGAGTAATACATGTTGTGTTATGGACGAGGCATGGAATTGAAATGAAAGAGTGATGATGTGTTGTGGGGGGAGCGGTCGTGTTGTGGGGGGGGGGACGTGTAGTGAGGAGAGCGAGTGGGTTGTCAAAGGCAATCTTCATCTCGTCGTATGCTTTTGGCTTTAAATCAAAATTTATGGGTGGGATCACCGAAGCTATGCTCGGAATCAAACAATACGTATTGATTGATTGTTGCATCGTTAAAATGAATGGTGAGTCATTGTTGGGAAGTTGCTCGTTTGGTTGAAGTGGTATCCGTCCACTGGGGTTTGCTAGAAGTATAAGCAATTGTTACCTTTTCCGCGTTAAATTCAAAGCATGGACGGTGTTAACTATTTTTTCAGTGGCAAATCTATCATCGTGATAATTACGGAACAAATGAAAGCAGCAAATTTGTCATTGGTGTGGGTTAATGTTAGGTTTATAAGTCAATGTTGCCAATTTAGTGCGTTTCTTGTTTTAGGCGAAAACGCGCTAATTTAGCGCTTTTTGCACTGCCAAAACATTTCGGCCGTTTTTGGCCATTTTCTGGCTATTTTTGACCATTTATAGCGTCTTTTTGGTGGTCTTCGGCCATTTTTAAAACATTAGCGCTTTTTAGCGTCAAATTAGTGCGAAAATACTTTTTGAGTTGGTAAAACTGACCCTAACTCTAAACTTAACTTATTTCGTAATTAACTTATATAACCTAACCCTAATCACTAACCCTGACGTGTATCCGTTGTAGTTAAATGTAATAATATACAGTTTTAAAATGAAAAAAAACTTGGCATTTATTTTTTTCACCTTTTTAAAATGTTAAATGGTCATTCTGAGGTCTCCAGGCAAAAATAGTGTAGCGGAATTTAACGCGGAAAAGGTAACAATCGCCGAAGTGTACAGGATTCGTCCTGTGACCACAAAAAAGTATACAATGGCTCAGAGATTTTCGGACGATTGAACTCATTCTACTTATTATTTTTGTTGTTCACATAACGTTTCATCCGATCCATTCTACGGCCTTCTTCAGGTGTTCTATAAAAAAAAAAAGAATTATGTTGGCTACCATTACTTGACACTACCGGAAAAGAGTTTCGCTCTTTACATACTGATAATATACCTGAGGAAGCCAGTAGAATGGATCGGCCGAAATGTCGAGTGAGCAACAAGAATAATAAGTTCGATTGTCCAAAAAAACTCTGTCTATAATTTTTAGAAAAGTTGATTAAGAATATCCGTATTGTTGCGTTATGGCCTTTTCCGCCAGTAACTGGGGATTCGTGTTATGTTAAATAAAAATGCACCATAAACTAAAACAGTTACGGACATGGGCAGATCCAGGGCGTCTTCTGGAAGGCCCCTCCCCCAGTCTTCCAAGACCCTCAGTATAAATAAATCTTCGGAAAGATTTTGTTTTCTGAGCGTCTTAGGAGTTTTAAATCTTTTCATCTCAACACACGACAACCTTCAAGACCCTTAGAATCTTTCCGAAATTTTTATTTATCTTAATTTCAGTAGCTGAATTGCCTAGAAACGCAATATTAGCCAATCTTGCGGTTCGGGGTTTTGAAAAATTATGTACCCAAGATTTTGGAAGATGGTCAGCTCAACAGGCTGGACCCGCCTCAGATTACAGATACATATATAACATTCATTCATTTATATAGAGATTGTGCATATAGATATATTCTATTAATCTCACGCAAAGTAGACCTACCTTCTTTCTAGCAGGTCGGTGCATGAACACATATTGTGGATTATTTACTTTCTTTTGAGTTTAAGGAGGATAGCATAATTCTCTTATCTATCTGAAGAAACCTACGCTGACAGTTTTGGTTGACAGTTTCTAATAGTTTTCAAGTTGGTCTGGCTGGCTATATGTATTGCTCGTACAGGCCGCACCAATTGAGCTAGAGGGCTGGAAATTTAAACATTTACTCCTTATGTCTATAAAACCCAACTAAAAACGTATTTAGGTGGGGAATTTTCAATTTGCAATATCAGTTTATGCTAAATTGATCCCTTAGTTTTGTTTTCCAGTCGCATACACACTTGTTTTTTCAAAACCTTGTATTTACGCGGGGGAACTTTAGAAAAAAAAAACGTACATAATTGGTCGCTTAGTTTGAGTCGAGCGGTATTCACGATTTTTGGTGATCACCGCTCACCTTTCGTTTGGCAAAGTAATTTATGCATTGATAACCCCCTTTTCCAATCTTTTAATTGATCACCCCCTAACGCAGCATGCTGCCAAAAGACGTTGGTCACACGACGGTTTCTATTAAGTGACTAACCAGACCTGTCTATCTGTTTGTCTGGCTATAGGAAGTCTATTCATATCGGCTGTTCGAATGGAAGGTTGGGTTGATTGTGCTTTTCATTGTATAGTGTGATCTTGGCCCCAGGAACATTGATATCGTGCAGGAGAAACAGCCCTTGATGGCAGTTACTCTTGCAGGCAGTATCAAGACGTTTGTTTGTATGAATAGACACACGAAGCTCTCTTGGAATTGGTCAAAGAAACAGTAACAATCTCAACCTTCACCTATCACTTAGATTGGACAAATAAGATAGATTGATAGATAAGGCTGAATAACAGAGATGAATAGACAGATATCAACAGGGTACAATTAGATAGACACGAATAGACTGAGATGTTCTTATGAATATCTATCCAGGCTGAAATGGATATGAATGAGATGTGTGTGTATATATATATATGCACACACATTAGTGAAAAAAAGTTTCAACGATGACTATAATATTTAATCAAAGAGTGCTCAACACTTTTAAACAACATATGTATTTCTTTTGTAATATATATATATATAATATATATTACAAATGATATTAGTAAAACAGGCTGCATTAGACAGATATGAACAAGAATGAGCTGAAATTATTGAGATATATATCTCTGGTTGTACAACTTGTTGTGGATCAATCGGTTTCACTATCAGGATTATTCAACTAGTTGTGGATCAATAAGAATATCATTTATATTACCGCTCTATCATAGGTATCGAGCATTTTCCGAAAACCACGGTCTACTGAATTATTTTGACACCACTGTGTGGCATTTTGACGAATACCTTAGTGATGATCCGAAGAGAGCTCAACACAAAGGTAGAGCGGATATTTGTGGGAATATATATATATATATCTTTGTGTTTAAATATATATATAATATAACATGAATGAAACAGGGACGAGCTCGTCCAGTGACAACTTTGAAAAATCGTGTTTCTTTCTTTCATAAGATATATATCGCTCTGCCCACTTTAAGGATTATTTCTTCTTTATACAGGTATTGAGCACTCTTTACGGATACGGTCACTACATACATCCGACCTACGTATATATATAAAATTTCAGAATATAAATAAGTAATTATATAAATGATAGTCGGAGAAATATATTTTATAAAACTATTGACCCATACAAGGTTGCAATTTTCTTTCGTTCAGGATTGAACTCTTGTAATGTAATTATATATATATATACACAAATCAATAGCATCGATATACACGAACAGATATCCACGTAAATCTACCAAAAATAATCCAGTGGATACAATGACAGGGAAAAAAGAAAGATGGGTACATTCATATACACATACACACACAACTTTCCATGTACGTACTTGTGTATGTATGTATATATATATATATATATATACACACACACACACAATTGGCTGTATGCATACATCGACATATATATACATGTCGAAGGCAATCACATTAACAACCAGTGTTTGACCAATCAATGAACAGAAAGAAGTAATCAGATGACCTGACATCCCGCAATGTTCAGGAATGGACTGACCGCGGGAGACTCGCTGCTTTATCTCGGTGTGTCCGTGCGCTCTTTTCTTGAAATGGTGAACGCAACAGATTCTTGGTCAAGACAAATTTGCTGCCCTAACGTTTGGTAACAGATGGCCCTGTCAGCCATTGTTTATGGACTGACAAAGGGACATTGGATTCTCTGCCCTGAGGATTTCGTCTTTGTTGCACTGTGACGGTGGAGAGGATGGTGGTCCTGAAATTGTTCAATCTTCAAATTGATCTCTGGTAGGAGAATTGAGATAGCGTAGGTAGGAGTCGCCGAAGTAAGCTATTCTAATCTATATACATAGATATGAATAGTATGTATGTATCCATCCCACTCTGAGATAGATGTGTTGCTCGTACAAGCCGCACCAATGGAGCTAGAGGGCTGCACATTTAAACATTTACTCCTTATGTCTAGAAAAAACGCTTTTTTGTTTTTTGAAAATTCCCTCCAACATTTTTGTGGGGGGGTTCAATTTACAATGTATGATTTTTATGTGTCTGTCTGCGTCCACGCTTGTTTCTTCTTTTTTTTTAATTCGGACTTTTTTAGTAATCACTGCCCAACAAAAGGCGAGAGAAAAAACTTATTCACCCTCTTTTACTATTGTTTTTAATTGATCATTCCCAACACGGCATGCTACCAAAAGACGGTTGGTCACGTGACGGTTTCCATTGAGTGACTAACCTGACCTGTTTTTGTATACGTTTAATGACTTTTTACTGTGTCCAAATGGAATTAACATAATGGAAATTAAGTTTATACTAGATTTAAAAATACGAAATTTACAATAATTTTAATATTCTACCTTTGTGGAAAGATGTGTCTTTAAAATATCTTATTCTAAGCTCTTAAAATAAGCTCTCATGGGAAGATTTAAAATATACAACTAACACAGCTAGAAATGGCAAGATATCTAAGAGCCTTTCAGCGTTCTTGCATTTATACGCAAGTACAAAGCAAGAGCGCGATTATCCAAACGCTCACTGGCCCGTCTGCATTAGGGAGAAGTAAAACTCCTTTCTTAATATCATTTAAGTTTGCTTCGAAGCTAATTTCTCATTGTGCACATTTCCATCTTCTCTTTCCACTCAGCATGCTTTCATTACGTATGTTCATTATTGGGTTTATAATGATGTTCTGCAACATGCATGATATAGTAAACAAAAATCATTTTGAATTACCGAACTAAAAGAAACATATTTGCCTAAATATAAACATTTCTCAAATACTAACAGTAGATATTTCTCTATAAAAATATAAACAAGACAGAAAATGCATGCAGAATAAAGTTTATATACAGAGAAATATATGCATATAGTTTTAATACTATAAACAACACTTTATTTCAATGGTGACCCATACTGTGATGACTTTGACTTCGTGACTTCCATCGAAGCCCAACAATATATATATAAAAGACTGATCACCTTCTGTTTCTTCTTAATTTCGTCTATGTAGAAACACAAGAAAAAGGTAGGTTGTCAAATCCTTAATTTTGTCTGTTTCTTCTTAAGTATTAGCTTTAGTTAGTGGCTTTTAGTACTGGTTAGTAATTGAGAAAATAGGGAGGAAAAATAGAATAGAGTGTGGTTAGCATTTATAAGATTCGGGTGATCTTTAGATATGCTTGATTTGGGAGACGCCAACTAGATGCGACCAGTCTTGTTCCACGTGTTGATTCTGACTGGTGATTCTTCCTGAAAACGCGGCAAACTCGAGACGCTGAGTTTGACCCCAAAGTCAACTGTCTAGACAAGCAGGAAGTGCTTCTAAAACTAGCACAAGCCAACTCCCGTTGTCTAGAGGCCATGACACATACTACTCAACGGTTTTGTTTGGACTTTGAAGATGAATTCACCAAGATTCACAATATTTCCGTGTAGACATTAAGAACAATACCCGCGATAAAGGATCCGTTAAGATTGCGTAGAGAAGAATGATGAAGCAAGATATAAAATAAATACATACAAATATCCTTGAACGATTCACTAGTTTTCTTATAGGAGACATGTTAGTAAATCTCTTGACCCTGAGTATCAGGACAACTGTCCCCGGAACAATTCCCCCCATAGGATAACTGTCTCCAGATAAATGACTCTTGACGATTTCCCCCTGGACAATTTGTCATGGATGTGAAACTTTAACTTTACACTTTCTGTTATCTGGCACCTTGAAGGAAATTATAAGATTTCAGGTTACGAGTAAAATAACCATCTTTTATTAGCTCGAATAGCAGAACTCTAATATCTGCTTATTTCAGTCTATTATATCATCATCATCCTTTTAACGTCCGTTATTGGACATAGACAAGGATGCTTGGGAATGAGAGAACTGGCGGATCTTGGAGAATGTCTAAATCATCACACCATCTGATTTTTGGCCGGTCACAATTTTGCATACAATCCCGAGGGATCGGCATTGTGTGTTCCTGATGTCCAGCGGTTGTCTGACATAAATGGCAATGGACATGTTGCAAGTGAGTTTTCTAAAGACTCCTGTTTTTTTTCTCTAATATACTGTGCTGTTCCTGTGATGTTGAGCATGGTCCTCTCTTGTGCACGTCTAGTATATGGGTAACCTGTAATTCGATGAATCCTCTGACTTGCATCTAGACCAGGGTTTCTCAACCAAACGGGGATGATAGGGAAATCAATCGTCCCCCCAAAAAATTCTTAAGAAAAATCTCGTTATAGTTTCATCAAGTTGTTTATTCAATGTCACCATTGTGCTTTGTTTCAATTATGTTGTTTTTTTAAATTGTGAAAAAGTATGAGTAGCTACCCCTTATTTCTTGACTTTACCGATATAAACAAAATAGGCGATCTTTTGTTTTAAGAAAATTCCATTTGTATGTGAGAATCTATCGCTGACCTCTACAGCTCAACCTTTACCCCTTTTGTAGCTATATTGACCCTATTTAGAAAGACAAACAGAATTGTTTTTATCTGCAACAAGTCAAAATCAATGTTTCAAGGTCTATGGAATCCAAATTCACTTTCTTTCAAACCAAATTGAAAAGGGTTGAAAGCATACATAGAGCGAGAAGGAAGGCAAGTGAGAGAGATGAAATATAGGTCATAAATATAAATATTGTACATGACGTCGAACAGAGCATCTTCCCACCAGAGATATCTTGTCGCACTTAGTGGGGTCCATTTAATAAAAAGTTACCTAAAATTCCAGCACTCTTCTGCATTATCTTGCCGACTTTAACTCTTAAATTCATAAAAGATAATTGACCATCATTATTGAGACAAATAACTCCTAATTAGAATTCTCCCACTTTGACCATTTGGTGGATTTAAACAAAATATATATTCAATTCATAGAAGAGTTCAACTTCGTTGACAGAGGTACATAATAGAAAAGAGGCGTCTGTTTGTTCGCTGTTTTCCTGTCCGCAAGATATCTCCAAAAGTTCTCAAGGAATTTAATTCCGACTTTCAGGGTGGACAATAGGCAAAGGAAGAACTGATTAAATTTTGGAGCGGATCCATGCACAATTACCACCCTACATCGTAGTTATATGTCCAGGGCTTTTCGTTACATCGACTTCCTTTTCAGGTTTTTCATATATTCTTTGATTCATATATGAAGAAGTCGAAATTCAAACAGTTAACTACCCAGACTCTGGTCTATCCACTAAGTGATTTCAATGATGTTTAATGTTGTTGACAGAGGTATGTGCTTTCTAGTTTTTAATTCTATTCAGTGAAGATTTCCACTATCAATACAAGCGGTTACAAGAATTTTATGAATTTAAGAGTTAATTATGCTATGGTTTGCATTTTCACACTTGCCCTCGGACCCCTAAATATTCCATTTTCTCTACAATTTGTAATACAGTTCTATGATGACTAAGACAGACTGCTGTTTATTGGCATAGGTATAATAATCATAACCAGATCAAGAGGAAGGCGAGCATTATGAATATTACAGTTTTACCTGATGGGGCAGCCATATTTGTCAGCCAGCCAGAACCACTTAAAAACTGAAGAAACCTATGTTGATAGTTTCTAACAAATAAATGATAAGCGAAAATCTATCTATCCGTCACGCGTACAGGCCCCACCAATAGAGCTAGAGTGCTGAAAATGTAAACATTTACCAATAGTTTTGAGAGGGTTCAATTTAGAATGCAAGTTTATTCTAAATTGGTCCTTTAGCTTCGCGCTTGTTTTTAGAAAATTAAGACTTTTCTTAGTGATCACTGCCCAACCCAACATGCGAGAGAAGTAACTTATACGTTAAACAATTTGAAAAGGCGGTGATCAATATATCACGCCCAACACGGCATGCTGCCAAAAGACGTTGGTCACATGACGGTTTCTATTGAGTGACTAACCAGACCTGTTACTATTATTTGATGTCGGTCCCTCATCACTTCTTACGTATATGATATTAATACATAATTACCAATAGCGACGAGAAGAATAGATAATTAGTAATATCTTGCTTTATCATTCTTCTGTACCAGCCATAAAAGAATCATAAAACTCCTTATATATATTCGAAGCCATCATTCTAGAGATCTACTAAAGCTGTCGAACTCGAAAATGAAGTTGGCAACACTGACCTCGCTAGATCTTTACACAATAAATGAACTAACGCATCTATGCTCTGAGTTTCAGGCTTGTTTTCTTCTCTCATTCTTGGCAATCATATAAAGCGAAGCAGGACAGAAAGGTGAAAAAGAGAGAAGAGACAGAAAAAAGATGTTATTTTCTATTTGCTATTATTCCCTGCCCTGACTTTCACAACTTATGTTCCGCACATGTCCCCAACCTAATCGACATTTTTGTTGAATTATCCATACTCTCATGGAAAAAACTAAGTTATAGGGAAAGATTGTGGAAATTGGGCCTTGAACATATAATCATTTAGTATTTTTAATCAAATCTCCGCGCATTATAACAATTATGGTAAAAACCTTTCTAACAAATAATCGTACGCCCAAATACGTGGATTTCTTTAGTGAGAGAGTTGTATTCGGGCAATTTATTCCAATAGTCCACATGAAGAATAAAAGTAGTATTAACAGCTTTAGAGATAATGGCCATAAAAAATAAATTGAAAGCTCTCAATACATTAAATGATATTTTGTTGAATGGTGGGCCATTGGCTAAAGA
>VCCN01000644.1:451949-478224 GCA_006491835.1 Architeuthis dux
TTTAACATTTACTCCTAATTAAGCGTAGAAAACACACGTTTGTTTGTTAACCCATCCCTAAATAGGTCTTTAGTGGGATTCAATTTACAATGTAAGTTTATGCTAAATTGGTCACTTAGTTTATGTCCTGCAGCATTCACGCTTGTTTTTTTAAAATTCGGACTTTTTTTTTTTTTTACTGATCTCTTGCCTTTTGTTGGACGGTGAAGTAAGTAGTTCATTGGTCACCCCCAACATGGCATGCTGCCAAAAGACGTTTGTCACGTAAAGGTTTATATTCAGTGACTAACCAGACCTGTGTTTCTTTCATCTGAGGAGGAGGCCACTGTCTCATAATCTTGTTAAAAGGGCCTTAAATCCAGAAACACTTTAGGTATCTTTGTTTACGATTCAGCGCATTTCTCTTCTGAATGCTTAATTTCGCTTGCACATTTTTGGGTTGAGGAATCTGACAATTCATATTTAAGGATTTTACAGAAGCTTATTTGAAATACTTGATTTTCCGTCAAAACAAAATTCTGTGATTCTTGCAGGAAACGTAGGAAATGTACGAATGTTAGAAACGTAGGAATGGTAAAAGGAAACGTAGGAGAATCACAGAATTCATTAGTAATGGTAAAATTCTAAGAATCTTACTTTTACCATTCCTAATGAATTCTGTGATTCTCTTACGTTTCCTAAGAAACGTAGAATTTTAAGATTTCAACTTTCAATTTGATTTTACCATTCCTGTTTTTTTTTTTTTTACTTTTGATCATTGTGCAGCGGCCATGCCTTCAGTTTCAAATACGACACATGAATACAAAAGTATATGCATCACATAGATACCATATTTCCATTAATTCTCAGTCAAATTTGGTTCAGTTTCTTCAACACATTTGAAACTCTTTCTTTAATTACTAACAGCAATAATTTTTAAAATGTCCGAAACTTTTATCAGCAAAATGTTGTCCGTAACACTTTACCCGAGTGAGAGGGTCAACAAACCAAGCATGAATTGATATCAAGCCATCTATACTGGGAGATCCGATGAGGATCGAACCCACTAGTCGTCGTATAGAAACGATCAGCAAAGCTGTCATGATCTGTTTTCTTTTTCATACATAGTATTTCTTTGGATTGAGAACTGTTTTTTATAGAAAGAAATACTGAATTCGTTTACCGGGAATAATGCGTAGTTTGAAACAGTGGACAGGAAGTATTTTTAAGCAAAACCTTAACCCCACTCTCCCTCCGCAGCCAGTGGAATAGTCCAGTGTTACGACCCATAAACCATTATTAGGTTAGATAGGTACCTTAGACGGTACGAGGTGCTACCGAAAAGTGCCGGATGTAGTACAGACTTTTACCGCGACTCTTTGTGAGCATGCATGTAAACAGCAGACAAGCTTATAGGTAGCGCTCTTGGGAAATAATGTTTTTTTCATGATCAAATTTCCGGAATTTTTGGGTAGCACTTCGTAAAACTATCATTAAATTGTGCCCGCATTGGAATTATCTATTTTTTTAGTTACAACCTTACAGTGTATACATTAGATTTGGTGCGTTGTTAATGACAGGCTTTTCTGTTATCCACTTTTCAAGATTGGTAACTCTTGCCTGACAACTTTATGAAGCATTTTTAAAAACCGTCAACATAGGTTTAAAGTGGGTCTGGCTGGGTATGTACGTGTCGCGCGTACAGGCCGCACCAATGAAGCTAGAGTGCTGAAAATTTAAAGATCTACTCCTTATGTCTAGAAAAACTGTTTTTGAACATTCCCCCACAAAATAGGTTTTTAGTGAGAGGTTCAATTCACAATGTAAGTTTATGCTAAAGCGTTCCTTTAGTTTGTGTCCGACAACGTTCAGGCGTGTTTTTCTTTTTAAATTCAGATTTTTTTTTAGAGATCACCGCCAACTAATGGTGCGAGAAGTGATTGGTCACCCTATGCTGCCAAAATAAGATAAGTCACGTGACGGTTTCTATTGAGTGACTAACCAGACCCGTGGAGCATTTCCCACTTTCATTGCACTATAATTGGTGCAACGTGAGCATGAATAAATAAATAAAAAGTAAGCAAATCTATTTTATCAACACCCCCCCCCCAGGAGATCTATCAAGTTCTCATCCAACACCCTCTGTCGAATCTTTCCCCAACCAAACGCCAAAACTGACAAAATGTCTTTCTGAATGGTCTCTCTGTGAAAATGACAAGGTTTTATTTTATATTATTTATGTCTTCCTGATAGAATGCTTAAAAAGAGGACGGGACATGGGAAACATTGGATCAGTAGTTGGAAGGAAAACATTTTGGCAAGAAATAACATATATTTATACACAAATATTTCATTTCTTTTCTTCGGCATTCAAGTACTAGGAGTTTTGATTTGCTTGATATTTTTTCTCAAACTCAACTCCAGACTTGGATTAGTTTGTATATATGAGCTGGGGATTTTCTACTGTAACAAAAGAAAACCAGTGAACAAAAACTCAACTCCAAAGTAATATACATACACACACGTGTGTATGATAATTATAAATTAGAAAGACATTTATTAATTGGGAACCCATATCAGCCCGGCATCGGTGTAATATCCATTATTTAGTTGTGAACCTATATTAAATAATTTTTGTCTTTATCATATTCTGTCGGATATAAAGACATTTGATTGATAAATTAATATATATATATGAAATCAGAGCATAATAAAACATAAAATTATATATATATTCACACAGAAACTAAAATATTGAGCAATATGTACATTTTTTCATTCCCATACATATGTTTATATGTGAAACCAGCAGTACCACTTGTAATGAACCATTAAAATTGATTCTCACAAATATTTGCTCTGCCTTTTGTATTGAGCTCTCTTCGGATCATAACTAAGGTCTACAAGGATATTGATGCATAAGTGTATCATAGACACATATTCTATTACGTATTTATATATAATATTGGATGAATGTTTCGGTAAACATTTCTGTATACACAGATCTAGATATATTAAACCGTAAACTTATGTCTATACTTTTACACCATTAAAATATCTTTTGTCTTCTTATACAATTAACAAATGTTAAAGAATATGCCGAGACAAAGGTGTATGAGTTGATGATACTGACTTTCGTTGCTTGTTATTTTTCTAATGTAATCAATGTATAATATTTTCTTCCTCTTCCCTTCACCTTTCATAATCGTAAATGTCTTTCTGTTTGCGTCCGTTAATATTAAATGGCTGGATACTTTCCAGATATACCTCGTATAAACAAAGGAAAATTGCGCCTTAGTTCACGTCAAAGTACTCTCTTTGGGATCTCACACTCTTATCCCAGCGCCCCTTTCACTTTGCAGCTTGTTTTGAAAGTCCTCGTCTTTCGGAATCGCAATCAGCTTCCTTGTCGCGTTCTCCTTAATCTCGTCCTGGGTCTGAAATCTATTTATGAAAAGGCAAAAACTAGCAGGGTGCTGACAGACCTGGGTGATGCGATGTTTTTAGAAAATAGTAGTGAGACTGTAAACGCGACGGTCACGCTATACACAATGACCGAACCTTCCCACTCTCCACGTCTGGTGCTGGATTTATGACAGGAGTTCTTTTGTTCATGCATGTGCAGTAAGGTACCCTCTGATTAGTTGCCAAGTTACATCAAGGCTACGCGACCGGTTCTCGAGATATTCCCAATGGCTGATATTTTTCGGTCAGACCTCGTATATTTGTGTTTATAGATGTCATTATACTGGTAGAAATCTACAGCTGCGAAGGACGTCAAGACTATTTATTTCTATCTCCGAGATAGATAGATGTCTTTTCCTCATTATCTCTTCATAACTATATATATCTCTCTGATTCCGTTACTATCTACCTACCTTGGTTGAGGCAATGCATTTACTTTTAGACTATTCTTCTATTTTATTTCTTCTGTGTTTTCTTTTTTCCCCTCACCTGTCATTCTCGTGTCCATGGCGACGAACAGTAACCTTCATTCCCCTTTTGATAAACATTTGTTGAGCTGTCAAGTCATCCTCAAGAACGCCTGCCACACCCAGCCTGTTGCTGACTCCCGCATTTATGTATCTGTCGCCGCCTACATGACATTGACATATTTCTCTCTACCACGACCCGCCTGCTCTCATCCACTACACACTCTTTCACATCCATCATTATTCTTTCAGATACATCGGCATAACCTACTCCTCACATCTGAACATAAACATTATAATATATATATAATTATATATACGCAGCCCACCGGAGGATCGGAAAGTTCGTGAAACGAACCGTCGTGGGTTTCCAACAGTATAACAGCTCTATTTTATTAAAAAAAAAATATCGAGCACTTTATATATACGGGGGAAAAACCCAACTATATAATTATAAGTAGTCTGTAGAAACTTTATCGTTCACTATTATATGCTTAAAAATTGTTAAAAAACGCCAAATCCCCCGATCTACCATCCCCATTCCGAAAAACGTCCGCGACCCCGCGTGCATAATACAAGCCCCAATCCACCCCTCATCAATACATTGTCCATATATATATGTATGTAAAAAAAGAAAAACTTTTGGTTTGTTCATTTCGAATTAACTACTATTTCTGTAAATGTTATAGTATAATTAGCTACTGTAGATCACACTTTATATAGGGGATCATCAGCTGCCTTTCCATGGACCTGTTTCAGGGAACTTGTGTATGTATATATATATATATAATGTGTGAACCCTCGTTAAAATGGACTAATGGGGTGGGGGTCCATTTTAGCCGATGGTAGGGGTTAATACTGTATACGTATACGATATTGGAAAGTATATACACTGAGCATGATACATCATACTTTCATAAAATATATGTTAATTAACCTCGTTAGATCTTAAATATAACTATAAAACATAACGGTTAGGGATGTTCAGAGGTGTCATATAAGTTTGTTTACTTCTAAATGTGGTGACGTAATTGTAGTAGTATCGTAACTGGACCACTTCAAAATTACTATGTTATGAGAAGGGTATTTTGTAAGAACACTCATAAGAAAATTCACTCAAAATGGGCCAATTTCATTTTCGGGATGTATTCCATTTGTTATTGTAAAATTTCACCAAAAATATACTATGTTTGTGAAAATTGGGCAAATTGTTCTAGTTCACCGGTTTGAAAACTTGTTTACACCCGCAACCGGATTATCTCCGGTTTTATATTGTCCACAGAAATAGACTGTAGAAAATGATCAATTAAAAGTTGTGTTATCAATACAAGAAAAAGATTATTACGATAAAATGAATAGATTTCAAGTTAGAGGCGTTTTCATCGACACAGATTTCGTCCGATTTATTCGATATCCGGCTTAAGGGGCTCCCTTTTAACGAGGGTTTACTATATACGTGTGACCTTTTCTGTTTCTGTCTTTAACAATGGATTCTCCAACTTGAACGTAAAAATGTTGGTGGGTAGGAGATATTTTATCAACATTTGAAACAATGGTCTCCACTGTTGAAGCGAATTCGGTAGTTTCTTTTCTGAAAAATCGTTTATAATGAACCATTCAAATTGATTGCCACATTATATATATATATATGTGAAACCAGCAGTACCGCTTGTAGATTTTCATAATGGAAATAACTCTCAAATGTTCAATTGTTTTTATACATCTAGTTTGTTGTTTTCTGAATGGCTAGTTGGTTCGTTCAATGAATGTCCATGCGTCATGTGGGCGTGTTTTATGTATTTTGTTGTTATAGAGGGACCAAACAGCCAATCGCATGTCTTATCTGTTTTGTATTTTATTTGGAATCGGAATTAATATGCACAAATAGACATTAACGATAAATATATATATATAAATAATTATATAAATATTTATGAGCAGGCGCTCATGATAACTGCCCAACGAGCCATTTTTTAAAAGTTGCAAAAATAGATTCAAAGTTTGACGAACTTTCGCTCGCGATATTTTCGTTATTTTTAGAGCTACAATGCACATTTTAATTTTATTTTGAAGCTTTGGTACTTATTTTTGGGAACATTGTTATGCATATTAAAATCAAAAGCTAATGAATCTTAGTGAATTGACATCATAAATACAATTAAAGTTATGCCTCTGGACAACAGGGGTTGGCTTGCTATTATTTTTTTAGAAGTTCCTGTCTAGACAGTTGACCTTGAGGTCAACCTCAGCGTCTCGAGTTTACTTAAAAACGCGGCAAAGTTACCAGTCAGTCAACTCGTGGACGAGTCTGGTTGCACCTATGTTGGCGTCTCCTAAATCAAGCATATTTAAAGATCAACTGTTCTTCTGAATGCAAACCACACTCTATTCTGTTTTTCCTTCTTATCATCTCAACTACTAACCAGTACTAAAGCTAATACTTAAGAAGAAACTGAAGAACTGGACTGATCATCTTGTGTTTCTACATATATATCAGTTTAGGCAAAAGTATAGGCTCAAAAAAGGGGGAGACAAATAGCAGGTTGGATTATAACAAAACTACATATATATATATATAAAAGACAACCTATCTTTGTTGCTATTGTTTTGACTTCGTGACTTCCTCCGAAGCCCAAGTCATCACAATAATCATAATGCAGATTGTTCAAGCTTAAAAATATAAAATAACTGAGAATCGTAGCTCTAAAAGGAATGAAAATATCGCGAGCGAAAGTTCGTCAAACTTTGAATCCGATTTTCTCAACTCATAGAGATGCAGTTATCATGCGCATATCCAAATGTCGATACACGTTTGTATTTGTTCACACGTGTGCGTGTGAGAGAAATGACATTTATTTGAGTGCGTACTTGGGTATTCTTTTTCACACCCTACTGAACTTCAGCTGAAAAACTCAAGACGAAAATCCATTATAATATAATTTGTTATAATCCAACCTGCTATTTGTCTCCCCCTTTTTTGAGCCTATACTTTTGCCTAAACTTGTTTTTATTCTCGTATTATCTCGTTTGTTATCGTAACAACCCCTTTTTCTACTCAAAGTAAAAATTGGAAATCCTTGGCAGAAACAAAGTGAAGGCTTCCACACCAAACATGTCACTACGCATACAAACGGACATTCGCGCTTGCGAACACATTCATTTATATGTGTATGCACACAAATATATACAAATGTTAGCGTGTAGATTTGCTTATATTTTGGAAAAAGGTTAAGTCGTCAAGGGGATGGCGGATATCAAGGTGCAGTTTTCATTCTCTCTGCAGTTCTAAGAAAATAAAACAGATATGACGGAAACTCCCGTCGTTCGCAGTTAATGGGCTATGTCTAGAGATGGAGCCTATTTCGAGGCTTCGACTTGATAGATAGAAGTGCAGAAAACCCCAAGTTGAGAATGATTTAAATGAAATACGCACACAAAGCGAAGTACTAGCAGCAAAAAAAGAATTCTGCAATCGTAACTGATATACACATCAATGTTCTTATCATTTGAAATTCCAAAGATCACAATTTATTACAAAAAAATGTGTTCTAATTATTTTCGCTTGCTTTGAGTAACGTACAGCTGATGATGTCTGTGTATTCAACTATAAAATTAAACTAATTCTTAGTATGAAGCTAATTCTACGTAAAATAAAGTTAATATTTTGAAATTATTCTTGGTTGCATAACTGGGGAGGGGGTACTAGTAATTTTATTGACAAAGGAGAGGAAAAGGTTGGGAACCACTGGTCTTTCGAGTCAATAAACTTAATAAAAGGGAAATTTTGAGTTTGTGTTTGATGGCAACTCAGTTCTATCTGTGAGTCAGGGCTTTTATCTTGCAACAGATTAACTGCGGAAGGTGGAGAAGAGTAATAGTCATGAGTTAATTTTCTTCCTTTGTTTTTTCTTGTCACTTTTTCATCCTTTCCTTCCTGGACTTTCAAAGTTTTTAAGATTTCCTTTTTCACTGACAGAAAGAAAACAAGTGTGAAGGAAAATACCGGCGTCAATTTTTCTCTTTTCATTCACTATTTTTTCTTCAACTGTCTTTCCTTTTTTTTTCGTTTTCACCTTCCTTCCTTATTTACTATCTTCCTTTTTCGTACCTCCTTCCCTTCCCCACTCTTTCTTCACTCCCTCCTTTCCTTCCTTCCTCACTCTCTCCCAAATGGAAATTGTAAGACTATCGTTGTGTGGAGCAATCAGATGTCTCAGAATATAACATTCTAAGAAACATTTCATAAATAGAAATGAAATCTACGGAAATATCCATTGATTTACAATGTAAATACAATATCGCTCATAAATAATTACACAAACATAGCAGGATTTTATTAAAAAGTGGTAGCGGTGTAATGTTCCACTAGAAATAATAAGATAATTTTCTTCTAAACCAATCAAAACGGATATTATCAGGTATTATTTATGACCAAACTCAACGGCATTGAAACTCTGTTGCCAAAAATGTTTTCGTGGGGGTGTACTCATTTTGGGGCAGAAATATATATATATATTGACAGTGTTTAATTACCAAACGGAAATCACGTTTCCTCCCTCGTTCATTGAAGGTAGCAAGATGCAGCAATGTGCAAGATGGCCGTCATTAGCCGGTGAAAAACTGGTCACAAAAGATGGTTTCACACAATCTTCCTCATTAGTTCGGATGAAGTCCTGAAGCCCAAACACAGCAAAGGGTGTTGAGGCGTGGGGGTGGTTGATGGGGATAGGACAGCTAGAAGAAGTGGTAGGAGTACAAAGAAGGTATTACAAGGGAGAAGTACGAAGTAGATGAGGGAGTTGATAATTGCATGCGCCAGTCCAATTATGAGCTCCGGCAGAAGACAAAAGAGGAAAGAAAAGAGGGGGAAAGGATATTGAAAGAATTCTGCCTTTATTTTTTATAAAACATCTAGGAGGGGTGAAGTAGAAGGATGAGGAGAATAAATAAAGAGCATATGAGATAACACAGAGGGGGAAGAGGAGAAGGGGGAAGATGAATATAAAAACAGGAGGAAGGTGTGAAAAAGGGAAGAACTGTGAGTATTAGGAGAGCAAGGAGAGGGGGAGAGTAACTGATAGAAAAGATAGACATGAAAAAAGCGATGGTAATGATGAAAAGAACGAGAGAGAGAGCAGAAAGAGATAACTCAGCGGGAGTAGGAGGAAGAGATATATACAAACTGGAAGAAAGAGGTGCGGGAGGAGGAGGAGAAAACATAAAGGGGGAAAAACGAGAGAAAGGAAGTTGAAGAGGAAGGGAAAGAAGAGAAACGAGAAAAGATGGAGACAAATCTTTTTCTTCCCGTTCTAAATCATATCAAGAGAAGAAAAATAATAGAAGGAAAAGATGAAGAAGGAAAAGAAGTACTGTAGAAGACAAACCCAAAATAGACAGTAGCAATGGCACATAAGAGATGAGGATATGAAAGCCGAGTGAAGTGGTAGGAGTACAACTCGGGGATAAAGAAAAGAAAGACACAGTTGTTTGTAATGAGAAGAATGACATTTATTTCTGTTGAAGGCAACAAATAAAAGAACGGATCGCTTCAGGAAATAAAGTATTTTTCTGAAGGAATCACCAGGCGAACACAGAACTATCTTATCGCCAGCTGCCAAATTAAAACAAAACAAAAATGTTCTGTCTTTTTGTTTTAAATAATAACGGCTTGCAACATGTCTTTTAAAAATACATTCAATTTGAAAGAAAACCTGTTGTCATTTTTTTTTCTATGAGGAAATCATGGAAATTATAAGAATAATAATAACGATGATGCCGAAATTGGTGCTGTTGTAAAGTAGGCACCAGGATTCTGATGAAACAACATCATCGAAGAAACAATATTTTCTTTTTTTTTATCGACAAAAATAAGAAAAATCTCTTGTAAAAAAAATTACAGTTTCAAAATGTTAATTTAATTTTATTAAAGAGTAAGAAATACAATTAAGGTAAATTTTTCTTAGTTAAAAAGTAAATTAACATTTAGTTGTTTAGACTACTTTTTAAAATTACATGAAGTTAAATTTGTTGAAAAAATAAGCAAAACTTAATATTTCATTTCTTAATAAAATGTAAACTTAATCTAAATTTTAAAAAGAATTACATTTAAATTGATAATTTTTTTAGTTTTAATAAAATATAAAGCAAAATATGAGATGATAGTAAAAAAGTCAAAATTAATCACAACTTCAACTCGGGTCGTCATTCTACTAATTTATTGTGATAAAAACTTAAAAAAACACAGGTCTGGTTAGACACTCAGTAGAAACCGTCACGTGACCAACGTCTCTTGCCAGCATGCCGTGTTGGGGATGATCAACGAATAAGTTACTTCTCTTACCGTGATCACTAAAAGAGACTTTTTTTACGCCCCCTCCCCTCAAAAAACAGTTTGTGTCCAGAATTGTTCACGCTTAAGGGGCAACTTTAGCATAAACGTACAATGTAAATTGGCCCCCTCCACACACACACACTAAAAAAACTATTTTGGAGGTGGGTTAAAAACCCGTTTTTTTTTTTTATAGATACAAGGAGTAAATGTTTAAATTCTCAGCATTCTAGCTCCATTGGTGCGGCCTGTACATAGATAGCCAGACCAACTTAAAAACTGAAGAAACCTATGTTGATGTTGACAGTTTTGGTTAACGGTTTCTAATTAGGATGCAGGTAAAAGAAGTTAGATGAAGTATTGTAACCCAATATTGTATTAATAACAAAAAATACATAATAATATCGCTTTAATAATACTACTAGTGTTAAAACAAAAACAAAAGAGTATGGTGACGCTCCGAGTTGAGTTTTAATAAAGACTAGATTTTTACCTTCATCTTAATTTTTAGTTGTCATAATTAATACAATATTGGGTTACAATACTTCATCTAATAATACGAATGAATAATACAAATATAATATTCCTTTTTTTCTTTAAAAACAAGCAAAAATGTTTGTGTGTGGCGCCGAACTTCTGTAGGAATGTAGCCATGTATTCTGCAATGTTTATTTTTATACATTGAAAATTTTATTTGTACAATGTCTTTTCTTTTAATTTTGTTTCTTGTCCAATTAAAAATACATGATTCAAATCGTGGCCGGAGAGTTTTGTAATTAAAGTCTGTAGTTGTAATAACAGAACTCTTGGAATCTGCTGATTTTATTTCGGCTTTTTGGGGGCAATTCGCCCTCTGTAACTAATGCTCTCCATGTTTCTGTGAATGCGTGTGTTATACATATATGTACACACAGGTAAAGAGATTTGCTATGTGTCCTTATTTGCCCCATCCTAACACATACGCACATACTCTCACTCTCACATATATACGAATACATTCTATCTCACACACTTTCTCTCTAACTTACTATCTCTCACCCACACATGTACATGCTCTCTTTTTCATAAACACTTTCTGTCACACACTCTCTTTCACCTAGCATGTACTCTATCTTACACACACACACACTCTCTCACTTTTCCTACTGCACACATGTACACGTTTACTGACCCCCCACGCTTGTGTGTGTGAAAGATATAATTATACCCCAGTACTTATACTCTCACACACACTTTTCTTGTTTACATATTAAACACAGACACACGCGTCCGCACGATTCCACTTCAATGCAAATGAGTGAATGACTTGTCTCCGCGAACGGAGATTTGGGACGGGTTTTAAGGTGAAGTGCAACGTGCGCGCGGTCGAGCTCACCCTTTGAACCTTAGGTTTGCATGCTATGGTCCACCGTAGTGGCACCGATAGCAGCATTGTCCGTAGGTCGTAGGTTTGACAGGAGTTTCCTTCTCCTGGCAGATGCGATCTAGCTATGGGGGTCTGCCGCCCCTTTGTGGGAGTGTTCAGACGGTATGGTTGACCTGTGTAGTTGAATCACAGGACGTGAACACTACGGCCGCCTCAGCAGATATATTGTATACCTATGAATGGCTTGGCTTCGCAAACGAGGAAATAGAATTCTATTAATGCGTGACTGTCTGCACACAATCATGTATCTATAACTAGAACTGAAGAATCTGTCTTAGCGCGATTACTGGACAACGGGTAATTGTATGAAGTTGACATTCACCACATATATTAGTCAGCACACAAGGCAGTGCAGTGTCGAGTATGAAGTTGTTTCTGTCAGTGGTTCTCGAGAAATTGATTATTTTATTATAGAAACTATGAAGAACGATATATAAATTGTCTCGCTCGACTTCCGCTCTTTAGAATAACCTAAATTTAGATATTTTATATCTAAATTGGAAACACTGAAAAGAAGTAACCGAAATACTTCGAAGCCGTAGTTTCGTATGACGGACGAACAATTATTTTACATGACAATTATGACAGACCTCTCCACACACCATAAATTCCGGCCCTTCCAAACATGTACCTTTGGAATGGGCACTGACCGAGTAGCTATACTCTAACTTTGAATATAATGGTGAGTTAATGTTAAAGAAAACACTGTGACAATAATCATTACCTACCAATAACAGACAAAATACATTTCAAATTTTGTCCAGGTAATTGAACTCCTCCTTCGTGTTCTTGATGATGTTATCACAATATTTCTTAAGAACGGTGCGGCCGAAACGTTATTTTTACGGACACTAGTTGTAATAGTAATATTATCCTGAAGCATTGTCAACCATTATTAAAATAACAAATACGGCACCGAACGATCGAGGAAGAAGGAAGGGTAACTTCAAGGGTTGAATTTGATCTTCTTTAGCCGTATGAGCCAACTTCCCAGGGTAAAAGGGGCTCGAGTTTCGCCTAGAGAAGTGGTTCACAACCGGGGCGGAGGTTTAACCCTAATAGCCTTATTCCCCATTGGACTTTCTTCACTTCTATCTATCGACTGGACTTTTATTTTTACCTATCTCTAAAGTCGAAGGCTCGAAACAAGCTCCGATTTGTGGGTCTATTAGTGAGAGCACATCTTAAATTGTTTATTTGCAACTAGTTCTTCAGAGATCAGATTGATGTGTATGTTTTTATCAGTTACGATAGCAGAATTCTTATTTTTTCTGTAATATATTTGAATTTCAAATTTATGTTTTAATTATTTTCGCTTGCTTTCTTTGTACAGTTGCTACTGTGTATTTGTTTTACGTATAATTAATGTTAGAATTATTCTTTGTTACCCAATTAGTATAAAGCTAAACTAATTTCAAAGTTATTATTTGTTACAACATGTCTAATCAACCGAAGGAGCGATACTAGTAATGTTATTCCCCACTTTTGTCAATGGCCTAGAGCTTTATCTATTCTCTATTTCCGATCTGTGCTATTTAACGTGAAGTTGCGATAAAAAGCAAAAGAGTGACGGCCTGAATAAAGGACGATGTTCTTATTTTCGCTAACCTAGCATAATTAAAGGAGGACACGTCGCGGAATAACGTGACCAAGTAAGGACACGTCACCAGTCGCTGATGTAGAATTGACCACGAAAAGTATACCTAAAAGCAGGCTGAGCAGCCAAAGCCACTAACAATTATTCTACAAACTCACACGGTGAGTTGCAAGACTGTGAGAATCAAATATACTGGCACAAAGCCACAATAAGCTGTTCGCTATATATCTGCGCGTGTGTGAGCGCATGTTTTAAAAGATTTACTTACATGGACAAGTTACGTTATTACTTTATAAAATGTAGTCATTATTACCCTGTCAAAGGTCAATTAGTGACTACATTAGATATGTATGTACGTATGTTTGTACTCTTCTAGCTCGAGAACTATGCATCCTAGAGAAAACATAAAAGAATAATCGGATTCAGCACGTTTCAATCTACACATAGCACACATTATTTTAATAAATTTGTGCGTCCATGTCCAAAAAGTATCCGGCCAACTGATTGGTACTTGCAACACAGCTTCTGGTTCATTCAGCAGTCAAAAAGTAAGTCATGTGTTTGTCTCAGGAGTTGGCCATGTCCGAAAAGTACCCAGTCAAAGGCTGTACACCAAGGTTGGTTTCAATCCACCGTGTTGAATAGTGAGCCTTCCACAGGAACTAGCAGAAAACCTAGTTTTCTTCTAGTTTTATGGATTGACACCGCCAGACCTTTCTTCCAGCATTTCGGTCGTGTAGCTCAGTACTGGTCTATGGAGAGTCAATGGATGTCCAGTCTGAACATACGATGATCAATGCGTTTACACGGGTCGCCTTTACGTCGCAAGACATTAGCACTTTTAAAGACATGAAGTCGAGTGAAGAACTCAAAGCATTGAATTTCACGCTTGATGCTCTTCACTTTTATTTATCGGGGGGTTGAGTTAGGGCAGCAATCAATTCGACACGTTTGCGTGAAAGAAAACAAAGACTTTTTGATTGGAAATCAGACCAAAGAAGACCTTCTCACTAACCAGAACTGTTCAATTATTGAACGAACCGGTAGTCACTCAATAGAAACCGTCACCTGACCAACTTATTTTGGCAGTATGCCATGCTTGGGGGTGATCAATGAATAAGTTACTTATCACTGCCCAACAAAAGGCGAGAGAACTATACAAAAGTGCAAATTTTCAACAAAAAAACAAAACAATTCGTGTCTGGCAGCATTCATGCTTAAGGAACCAATTTAGTATAAACTTAAATTGCAAATTGAACCCCCCCTCCCCCGCTCTAAAAACCCAATATGGGCGAATTTTCAAAAAACAAAAACCGTTTTTTTCTAGACATAATAAAGAGTAAATGTTGAAATTTTCAGTCCTCTAGCTCCAGTGGTGCGGCTTGTACGCGTGATACATACATAACATAGGTTTCTTCAGTTTTTAAGTGAGTCTGGTTGACAGTGATTGGTTGGCGGTTTCTACCAATCACTATAGGAACTCCACTTGGCAAAGAATTGATTAGACGAATTTTTCTATTCTTAGCTTCTATGATCATGTGTCAAAGTCAGAAGTGCTTTATGGTCTGAATCAAAATGATTCATTTGAATGATTTCACGTCTTTCAAATTTAATCTACAAAGGTGCAAGTGGCCTAACAGTTAGCAGCACGGAAAATAGAATCGGTTAACCAAGTGCAAACTCCGGCTTAGACAGTTTATGTTCATTTTTATTGGGTGATGTTTTGTAACGCATTATTAATCACCGCTACCCACAACACAGAACACATGAATAACCTAAAACCAGCAATTTATTTATAGGTATCTATGTATCCGGATTTCGACCATCCCTAACCATTCATAGTAGAAACTTGGAATTTTGCACAAACACTCCCCTCAATGAGTAGGGAAAATAGGAGACACTAAATAGGTTTTTAGAGGGGGGTTAAATATGCAATTTAAGTTTATGCTAAATTGGTCACTAGTTTGTGCACGCTTGTTTTTTTGAAAATTCAGACCTTTTTTAGTTTGCCTTTTGTTGGGCTGTGATCACTAAGTAACTTATTCATTGATCACTGCTTTTTCCAACTTTTTAACCGATCACCCCCAACACATGAATTACTGCCACCCATATACTTAATTTCCCTTGGAATGCTAATTTTTATTAAATTAGATTAGTTTTTACCTTCATTTCAATAAACAATGACCCGAATGAAAGTTGTATAAAAAAAAAAATTAAATAAATTAAAATGGCTTGATTGAGATTAACTAGGTCTCATACGTTAACAACAACAAAAACAAAAATATGGCGCCGAGAGTCGGTTGTAGGGAGTTAAGTTTAAAAGTGTGAATCAGTTTCTGCTAAACCAGTGGTTCCTAATCACGGGGGCGGGGTAGTCCAAGGGGGAAATAAGGCTATTAGGTAAAAATAAAAGTCCAGTCGATAGATAGAAGTGCAGAAAACCCTATCTCTAAAGTAGAAGGCTCGAAAATAAATCATTCCCAACTTGGAGTTTAAGATTTGCTCCGTCACTAATAGACCCAGAAATCAAAGAACTAGTCGCAAAAGAAAACAAGAATTCTAATTTCAGCTATCGTAACTGATATACACATCACTGTTATCTCTGAATAACAAATTAGGATACATCATTCCCAAAAAAATAAGAACAAAGAAAGCAAGCGAAAATAAATACACAGCAGCAGCTGTACAATTATAAAATAACACTAAGAATTAGTTTAAAGTATGAGGCTATTTTGCGAATAATTAGAATAATTTCAAATAACTTTGTCTTTGTTGCAACTTAATAAATAGAAGGCGGGAATACTAGTAATCTTATTGACAAAAGTGGGGAATGACTCGAAAAGGTTGGGAACCACTGTGCTAAACCATGAAGTCGTTGTGACCGATTGGTAAAAGCGGCCAGGCGTAATTTGATAAACATTAGTTTACGTTCACTACTGCACTTGGGCATGAATTGGTCTCTTCTCTCCCCAGATATGGCTAAATAGCAGGACAGACTGGGCTTTTCAGCCTTGGTTGACTCCCAGTTTGAATTTAGTTATCCGTCTCCTAGACTGGTTAAGTCCAGCGTCGTACAGAGGGGAACGTGTTCCTACAATGTACGGGTAACGGGGCTCTGGGGAATCTTCGACGGCCCTAGCAAGCCAGAAGTGGGTTATAATAAAGGAGAATAAAAACGGCTGCACGGAATAATGAGACCATCGACTTTCACTTGTACTCGGTGTGTCGTTGGGAGGTGAATATTTAAAAAAATAGTCTACGAGTTTTCGTCGCCTTTCCAGCTGCTAAAACGAAGCATTTCCTTTTCGTTAGGACGTAAATAAAACTAAAAATAACAATAAGAATAAAAACAAGCCTCAAAGTAGGACCATAGTTGCGCTAGTTCTTTGCTCTTGCTAGATCTTCACACAAGAAGTCTTGCCAACTTGACATCTTAAACACCAGGAGTAGGCAACCTACGGCTCGCGGTCCTAATCCAGCCTGCGAGCAAGTATTGCCATGCGTTATATTTTTCCTCAAATCAATGAATAAATAGATGAAACATGTATTTAAATGGACAATTCCCAAGCTTTTTATGGCATTTATCTGGCTCACCAGGTTGCCGAACCCTGATCTAGATTCTCCAGAATAATATATTAACTTATGCAAATATCTAAATTATTTTAAATATTTGTTTATTAATGTTGAAGATTACTAGATTTAAGTCATTAATAATAAATAAGTATAATTTAATAAAATGTATACGAATAAAATTAGATGATTGATATTAAAATATTTTTGTATTATTTTATTAAAAATGTCTGACATCTAGACAACCCAAAACATCAAGATTGGCAACCATGAGGAAGGGACTTCACTGACTGACATACCGAAACGTTAGTTATGATGATCGCCGCTATAGATGCTAGCGTATTAAATAAATAACTCCTACGGGCATTTTAATTCTAAACATTAATTTTTTCCTGATTTAACTACCTCCCCACGAGGGCAGAATGTGACACAAGGTCGTTTTTAATTTTAGGGCCCAGTGTCTGATGTTCCTCATCTAAGTACTGATCAGGCTCGAGGCTGCTTAACTTCGGAGATCTAATCGGTGCTTTCAGAGTGATTTGACTGTAGTAAAGATTCCTGCGATCATTTGTAGTTTTGGTATGTATGTGTATGGAATAAAAGATTAAATGGATAGACCGAGAGAAAGAAACACAGTTTAGTTATTTCTGTCCAACAAAAAGAGACAGTGAATTGGGCATGCTCAGGGGCAGCCCTAGGGTTTCTGGCGACCCAGGGCAAGCCGAACTTCGACGACAAGCTCAGTCAGGCTTTAAAGGACGCCGGTCATCAGGATTTCTTTTGCCAATTGTTTCTCTTAGTTTCACACAAACGGAACGTATTTAACTATCAGATGTTCCTCAATAATCAGAATAAAAACACATCAGGGAATTTTCTTATTTTTACTGAAGTCTGTTTAAAAATGGGAAAAATGAATGAATTAATCACCGCTACCTACAACATTGGTTTATTGCTGGGCTTAGGTTATTCGTGTATTCTGCACACATTTTCCCTACTTATTCAGGGGGGGTGAATTTTTTTAAAAAATTCCGCCCCCACCCCATAATCTTTTAGATTGGTCATATCACCGCCCAACAAAAGGCGAGAGAAGTAACTTATTCATTGATCACCCATTTTTCCAACTTTTTAATTGATCACAGCATATATGGGTGGCGGTGGTTCATAATTTCCCTTAGAACTTTCCAAATTCAAATGGAACTAGCATTCCATTGTCTCCGACACATGATAGGTGCCTCCTAGCACTTGGCGCCCGGGGCGACTGCACCCAGGGCCGGCCCTGGTCATGCTGTACAGACAATTCGAGAAGGCAAAATGTGGGCGTGGCTGTGCACGAGAGTAACCAGGGGGTAAGTATTCGGGATTTGCTGTAAAATGAGATGAAGATGAGACTGAGTAAATAGAATGATATTAAAGATTTTAGATCATCGATTTGTTGGTTGTCGACTGGTGAGGAGGGAACAGAAGAGAGGTGGAGCCTGGAATGTTGGAGTGTGATTTGTGGCTGTTATTTGAAGGTTCTCCAAATATGGATCGTAACTTAGTTACTCTTTGTCATAAAACTTGCCTGGTCCAGGATTCGTCCTGTGGTCACAAATAACACGCCCCATTTCACTTATCAGGGCTACCCAGCGACCCTGCCCTTTGTTCTTACCCACAGGTACGCCAGGACTGGGCAAAGATGGCACTGTGTTCACCCACATTAAACATACATTCTGCTCTCTAAACCCGACCGTGTGTCACATTTTTTCATGTTTTTTTAAAGATTTCTTTTTGGGCACTAATTCGTGACTTCAAAATCATGTTAGCTCAATAGCTGAGTGGTTAGCGGCATGGGAAATGTAATTGGCGGACCGATTTCGAACTCCGACGGATAAAGCTTAACAGCTAATCATGTTTATATAATATAGGTACTGTCAAAATTAAATTGATCTTTCTTTCTAATGTAAAGTATGTGTGTGTTTTTCGTCTTTGTGCTATAAAAAGCCGAGAACTACGCTTCAAATATAAAGGCATATTCGTAATCAGATCACAATTTACCTACAGCACACATTTTAAGGTCGATTTCTATGGGGTCTTTGTTTGCCCCCACATTAGCGATACAATTAGGGTTTTTTTTCTCAAGAAATCAGTGAGAGCAACAATACACCAGTTGTACTTTACTAAACCGTAAATTCATTAAATTAAAACTGACAAAAGAAGACCTGCACACTTTCTGGAAAGTTGAGAACAGAACTATTTAAAGGTTTTATAATGTAGCTATATTGCTATGATGAATGGAAAATAAAGGTGCAGTTTAGCAATTTACGTCCATGGTCACCTCTTTCTCTCAGTGCTTATGCTTTTAGAAGGTGGTACGTATCTGCCCATGTGGCCCATTGTGTGTTGGCCCATGCGGGGGTGGGGCGTGCGCGCGAAAGTACCTTATATTTTAGAGAGATTTCATGAAATCAAATAATTTGCTTTCCAGTGTTGTTAGATTTTTTTCCCCTGGGCAACGCCGGGTACCTCAGCTAGTGTGTTTATATATGTCTTAGCACGCACACACATGAGTATCTCTGTATTCAACGATCTAAACAATTCAATAAAATTTGGTGGAAATCTGCTGATGCCAAGTCCAATATTGGCTTTGCTGTTACTGTCCAGACAGCAGCAGCGACTAGCTGTTATTGGTCTCTGTCAAGGTTGACAACATATTGAATTCCTCACCACTTTCACATTAGTTCACTGAGTGGCCACAGGTGTCATTGTCTGCGGGGCCATCTTATAATTGTTTATACTGTGGTGGTTGTTACTGCTACATCGATTAAAAAAATATACTAGCCTGATTTGCATACATTTCTACCTTGGCGATAGCTATTACTAGGGGTGAGTGTTGAAAAAACTCGACAATTTATCACGTTAGGTAGTACTTCAAATTTTATTGTAAGAATAGGCATTTTAATTAAACAAATACAGTACTGTCTCTATAAATGTTTCATAATGAACTGTAACACTGATGAATTAAATGGTTAAATGCACTACATAACATCACATGGAGAGATTACACGACAGTATATTAGAGGAAAAAACAGGGGTCAGAGATATCATAGAATCCATTAGAAAACTCAAATGGCAATGGGTAGGTCATGTCAGACAACCGCTGGACATCACGACCTACAAGAGAGATCATATGCGAAACTGTGGCCGGCAAAAATAAGATGGCGTAAGAATTTTGACAAGTTCAGGAGATATTGGTGCTGCGACATCCCCAAGATTCGCCATACCTCTTCATCGCGGAAGGTCTATGTCCAACGACGGACGTTAAAAGATTGTTAAAAACTTAAATCAAATAAATCATCAACAGTCATAATGCTTTAAAGGTGTGAGAAGTGCATAGTTAGATGTATTATTGAATTATTACGTGACCTCTGTGGCCCACTGTTGGTCCGGCACACTTGGATAATCTGACAGGGTTCTAGAACCAAGTGTGCCGGAAAATTGGTGTACCCGTATTTTGAGGAGAGGGTGCATCGAAAAACTATGAACACATACACTCACTCGCAAGCAGATGGTGCCACTAGAACGCAAACAGAAGGATGTAAACTATTGTTCGTTTTGAAGCTGTTCATTCAAGAAAATATAGGTAGGAAGATATACAAGGCCATTGTAAAGTCCTTGTTCAGTTAGAAATTATTAAAATTCAATCTATAAAGAGCGCTGAGAAGCGTGATTCATTTGTTTTATCGTAGTTTAATTAATAATAGCAAATGTATCGCTAATGTTTATTAATTATTATATTACTTGCATATGCATTCATGGTCGGTTGTCCGCCATCTTAATTCAAAGATGATAGCCTGGAACCGACAATGGCTATGGTCAGGATGAAATCAATTTTCCCAAATATGTTGTGCTCAGCATGAAATTTCCTTTCTAACGATATACAGTTTACAAATGAACCATCTGCCTCAAGGTTTTATGGCATTCGAATGTAAATATATTGTTTTAAAATTAAACAAAACCTGTCGAAGGGTGGCCAATAGGCTACGAAAGAAGTCATGATATTTTGGACTGGATCCATGCACACTTATCTCCCTATGTCCTAGCTAACTGTCTGCACCACACAATATCTCCAAATGTTCTCTGTCAGCACAATATCTCCAAGATTTCTCGATGAATTTCAGACAATGAAATTTTGCGGATGGATGGGGAATATGATACGAAAGAAGCGATTACATTTTGGAGCGGATCCACCCCACAGTTTATTTTATTATTTTAAAACAAGGTTTTATGGCATTCGATTGTAAATAGCTTGAAATGACTTGCTCTGATATACAGCATGGCCATATTTGGGAAAATTGATTTCCTACTGACCATGGCAGCCATTATCGGTTCCTGGCTATCTTTAAATCGAGATGGCGGACCACCGACCATGAACCAGCAAGTACCACCTACTTTTTCATGACCCTTAGACCTTGTATTAAAATGTGAAATCAAACTTAGGTCCTGTATGCACCTCCAGGGGCTGGGTTGGGTATTACCGTGTGTACAGAGAGAAAGACGGACTATCTTCAAAACTTCACAGACACAGAATTTCAGTGGAATCCATTGAGAAGTGTGTGTGTGGGGGGGGGGGTCTCATGGGGCGAGGAAGAAATGATTATATTTTTGGGGCGGATCCAGGAATGCGATTACTCGACAAAATATCTCTCAAACACAAAGTGTACACCAGCACAGTAAAATGAAAGTTAAATTTCTTGAATTGTAGTTTGAAAACTATCATTATTTTCAGTTCTGTTGAAAGAGAAAAAAGATAAATGACGGCTTTTCTTTTATCTATTTTCCTCCAGTGTTTTTTATCTCCAGTTTGTCGTTTGCTTAAACAAGAAAGGAAAAGAAACACAACCGTTATCTTAAAAACCTTTACATTTGTTATTCTTCGGCACAGTGGCATAGCTAGGGATTTGGGGGCCTGGGCTCCCTCCAATATTTACTGAGATTTGATGAAAAGCGACAATTTGTAATGAATAGACATACATGAATTGTATAAATAATAATCCAGCTTTTGGGGTTGTTTTTCACCAATTATGATAGTGTATGTACAATTACAGATGAAGCTCCTACTTCTATTCTGAAGTAAGAGCGGACGGAGTCGTCCAAATTAGGAGCGGACGAAGTCGGGGCTTCACCTGTAATTGTTCCCAGATTGGATAAAGATCCCAGATTTCCTATTTTGCACAAGATGGGTTCCGAGAAAATGGACAAAGTTCATTAAAATGTATTAATAAAGGATTGTTAACACAAATTTGATTAAAAGCAAAACAAGTGAAGCTCATACTTTGTCCGCTCCTACTTTGGACATTTTCTCAGAACCAATTACAGTGAAGCTCCTACTTTGCCCGCTACTACTACTGGAATTGGTGTCGTCCAATCTGGGAACAATCTCGTGCCAAATAGGAGCTTTACCTGCATATCCTTATTCCGAGGGCGTTTTCAGATACCCCTACCCCCAGCTACGCCTTTGCTTTAGCATTTTCCCCCATCTCTCCTTTCCCTTTTCAAAGAGAGCTGTCCGTATGGTCAACCCACTGTACTCAGGGATGGAAATTGAGAAGTAGGTATATGCCCTATCCCCACGTACCCCTTCATTATTAGACATTGAACATACAAAAACATGGGAATGAAGTACCTAGTTCTCCAAACCAAGCCTTACCGTATACCTAGTTCCCAAAACCCATTTCCCTCACTGACTATACTTTGAAGATCCCCATGCCACACCCAGTCATGTTTTATCTGGGAACCACCTGTATCTAATCCATTTACAAAAACCTGTATCATGGCATCTGAATGGACCTCGACGACCGAATGAGGACATATTCTCAGAATATAAAAGCAAGAGGCCCACTTAAATTCCTTCAACCTATAACTACTGCCCGTCTTTATTAGCTCCCCCCGAAAGGCCCAAGGGAGATAATGGGTGGGTTGTCAGAAACGAACTCGAAGCCAAAATTCGGAGGGTGAATGGCTTTACTTTAGCCACGACAAAGTTATAGACCAGCGCCGGTTTGTTTATGTTACTTATCTATCTACCAGTCATGAAGACCACATTCGTAAATAATAACATGTTGCCCGCCCGGCTCTGCTTTTGTGAAGAACTGGTCAAGCATGGATAGGTCTTTGTGTGGTCAATATTACATTCAATGTTGACTGAAGCCCTTTGAGTGGTGTTGTGTGAATAGTAACGGTGTTTTAATTCGTTAGGTTGGGCTGCGTGGTCACTCGTTCATTGATATGGCTATTGCTAGAAGGAAAAGTATTGAATGGAAAGGGGAAGGTTAGAGAAAAAGAAAGAAAAGAATGGGGGGGGGGAAATGCTGAAGGCGAGGAGGAAAAACTATGGAGAATCTAGAAAACACTCAGAAAGCGCCTATCTCGGCCAACGCTGTACACTTATTCAGTCGAAAACAAATTCCTGTATAGGCCCCAAAATCTAATCACTTCGTTCTTGGCCTATGGCCCAAACTTCCACAAAATGTCATTAAAATTCATTGAGAACTTTTGGAGTTATCGTGTTGAGAGAAAGGAGCAAATAAACTTATGGAAGAAAATGAACAAATGAAAAAATATCTCCCAATCGAAAACAAATTCCCAGATCTTCCCAAAAATGTAATCAGATCTTATTGCATGCTTCACCCTTCCATAAAACTTAATTGAAATTCATTTAGAACTTTTGGAGATATCTTGTGGCCAGACATGAGCGAATACAAAGACGTATGAAAAAAGAATGGGAAAATATCTCTCAATAAAAAACCAAATCCTTGATCTGTCCCATACTTTGATAACTTCTTCCTTACCTCATGACCTATGTCCCCGGGACATTTTATTGTAATTCATTGAGTACTGTTGGAGATATCGTGTGGACAGACAGAAATACGTGACCAAATACATAATACCTCTGACAACGAAGTTGGAGTGGTATGAGGGAAGCGAGAATAGGAAAAGTTCGCTTCACGCCAGTTCGCTTTTATGAAAGAGGTACATTAGTAGAGGTTTCCCCCACTATCCGAAATGGTAAACGCTTCTTTACTTCACGCCATTAATTTTCTTTGGAGAATGTTTTGAGAGTTCCCTGACCCCAAAAGTCTTCTACGTCTGCCTGCTTCAATGTCGAAGGTCAAGATCCGTCGTCTGCTGTGTCTGATACGGAAGACTTGAAATACGACAGTATTGCGCTGTACTTTTGGGGTTTGTTCTATTTTAAGAAAGGTAAAAATGCAACTCTGAGCAACATTCCGGAATATTAGTCTTTTTCTTCCATCTTCAATGTAATAGTTTTACAAGATCCGCCATTTTTGACGAGACTTCTTGTAAAATGCACGCTGAAACGACTGCTATCATAATGCAATCGATTCAAAAAAAATAAAGTTAGTTAAACTAGATGGCACTAAGAGCGTATAGTTTCAACTGGCAAAAAAGATCGTTCTCTATTTGGCGTTAAACAAAACACAAACAATGAGTTCACATAAAACCCAATATATCATTTCTTATGCAATGTTTGTTATTTGTAAACAAGTGGGTGTGCGTCAGGGTTTACGGAGCCCCGACAGCACTGCTGAAATAAACTGACATGAATGTTGAAATTATTCTTTAATTGTTGTCAGGATATATTGGGAAGAATAGGGGTGCAGAGGGGAAGAACATATTCCAGTTTATCTACTTAGAGAAGCAGACAAGATCGCACTGTTCATTATCTGTTACGTTTAAGTGGAAGAGTCCATTGTTTCGGACTATTTTGATGATAAATGGTGGGTAGTATATAGTTTTAAGACTATGGGCTCATCCACTAAAACGATTTCAGTAAATTATTGGAATTTCTATGGAGTGATATTTGTTAGAAAAATATATCCGTGAAGTAATAGACAATTTTATCCTAGTGAACATCTTCATGCCAACTTAACATAAAAGGAAAATGGAGAGTTTACGCCACTTCAATATATAATAATACTTTACGCCGTCCATACAAAAATTATTTCAGTGGAGAAACTATCATCGCGATAATGACATATAAGTCAAGTACGGAACAAATTTAACACTAATCCGGTCCTGGGTTAAAGTCACTTGATGCACAGCCCCAAAATGGTGACCGCCTCGGTCCTCCCATTTCTTATGAAGATCATATTCATTCAAAATCAAAATACATAACACATTCTCCTACAAAAATACACTACTTCACTAAACCGAATCTTTATCCATGAAACTTGTGCTTGCAAAATCACCAGTCTCCTTCAATATTGAATGTTTGAATTGACTCTATATACAAGACATGAAATAAAACATTTTAAAATTATTTAAAATTTTAAAATGTTTTATTTCATAATAAACGCCGTCACTGACTGACATACCGAAATGTCAGTTAGGTCCCTTGCTGCCAATTTAGATCTCAATCTAGTTGATCTTTAATGACATCTAGACGCAACCAAAAACATCTAAATAATAAATTACTTATGTAATAAAGTCACATTTAAACTTCAACATCAATTTATTAAAACAATTTCTAGATAATAATATTTTATCAAAAATAGAATCTAGCACATATACATATCTGGAGAATCTAGATGTTTCTAAAATGTTTTTCGACTCTGAACTTTAGATGTAAACTTGAAAATAGTTAGCAACACTGCCCTTGTGCTAACCAGTCCGAGTGGACCGGCTGCCTCAAGCGCAGAAGGTCCCAGGTTCGATTCCCGGTATGAGCGAAGAGTGGTGAAAACTCTTCATTAGGACAAACTTTCCTGTGCACTCAGCTTAGAGTGTACTCAATTAGCTGTTGTGTGATTAGGGTGGAAGTATCCCTACGGTGGACTTGCATCCGGCCAACAGGGTGGTCATAAAAACTTGTAGGAATAATGTCCTGGTCTCAACCAGACTTGAAACTTGCAAGGATCGCTAGGCTGACGCATGCAACAGAAACCGGGTCTACGTCTCAAGAGAAAACACCCGTGGGAGTATTTATGACTGAAGAGCTTTACCTTAACACTTCTCCTGTGTAAAGATTGTAGCCAGGGCTGAGACTACCGCATCTATGGTCTGACTTCCAGACCTTTTTTTTGGAAATTCTACACATCAACATAGGGGCATCTGCATTGATGGTTTGTTTCAAATAAGTGCGAATGACGCCTCATCTCACAAACCTTGAACCAAATAATTCTAGAAATGTGCTTTCAATCTGAAAATAATTATGATGATTTATTTAGATGCATCGGAAGGTGATGTGAAAAGCACCGGAAGGAACATCTCATCCCAGTATCATTTCCATTATAATTACATACATATAATATATATATATATTATGTGATGGAAATGGGTTTGAGAACTAGGTATACGGTAAGGCTTGGTTTTGGGAACTCGGTAATGTCTCTTGAGAGAAGTGGTTATACGCTGTACCCCTGTGTACCCTCCATACATCA
>VCCN01000644.1:478559-491461 GCA_006491835.1 Architeuthis dux
TGTGTCGGAATTAGTGAACCAACCAACCTACTGACTGTAAATGTTATATATAATATGTATAGTGAGTGCAAAAAGTATCTGATACATTTCAAAAAGTTTATTCTAACATACGTATACATCTTTAGAATTTGGACCAAAGATTTGTGACTTTTGTCCATTTCATGTGTGACCACCTAATACGTTTTTGAACGGTCTTTATGATTGATATGTTATGCTTCAGAATTTGTCGAAATCACAAAGAAAACCAATAATTATCATGAATCTTAAAAGAAAACCAATAAGTTGAAAGTTTATCAGTTTTAATAAGATAATCCCTCACTCTTGCAGATGCAGTCTTCAAAGGAAATCAGACTTATTGTTCAAACTCGGTAAAAACGTTGTTTAAGCTCTCAATAAAATCTTCTTCGGCCAGGGTCGGGGAGTTTTGAATATATATTGCAATTGAAACCACTCCCAACTTAAAATTAACTTTTCCCACTACCTAAGAACGTCAATTTCGCCATTAGTGTATGATGTTTTGAGTGTTGTATTCCTCATTTTAATAACATGAACACAGTGATTGTCAAACCAAATACACACATAATTGTGAAATTAGCCATTTTCAAGGTCTTTGCTAAATGACTAATTGCCGAAAGCGATAGTTGTCCAAAACTGTTATCAAACCTATTACACTCCATGGATCCAAACATACGTTCTCTTGTACGGAAAAAAGACACATTTAATAAATTAACACGATGTTCCTTGTCCGTCGTATTTAACCAGACATGCATAATGCATAATTATATATATATATATATATATATATGCATGTGCATTATTAAAAACTGGAGAAACCTGGCTATCGTACATGGCGCATCAATGGAGCTAGAAGGCTGAAAATTTAAAATCCTATTTTTTTCTACGAGTAAATTAAATTTAGTGGGGGTATCAATTTACAATGTAAGTGTATGCTAAATTGGTTCCAAAGTTTGTGTGCGGTGGCACTCACGCTTTCTTTTTTTTACAAATGCGGATTTATTTTACTTCTCTTGCCTTTTGTTGGGCCGTGATCACTAACTTATTCATTGATCACCCCCAACACGGCATGCTGCCAAAAGACGTTAGTCACGTGACGGTTTCTATTGAGTAACTAAACAGATCTGAGATATGTGTGTGTGTGTCTAGAAAGCTTTAGTGTTTCTCTTTTAATATAAAATATCTGTAGCTTTAAGGATTAAAACATTTCTCTTTCAGCAACAGCTTAATATCTTAAATGCTTTAAAGATCTTACCTTAAACACTAAATTTACGTTCTGTTTACTCGTTTAGTTCATTACTTGTCATGTAAGTCAATTATTCACTAAGAACTGTTAATGAGAGATGTTCAGGGGGATTGTTTTACACATACTTTTACTTATAGTACTATAACTGATGATCCCTACAAGAAAATTAGATCTTGTTTGCCATGGAACTGTTTGGGGGATTTAAAATCAAAACCTTATACATATAAGGAACCATGGTAGAATGACTGAGAGTGTCTGAAAAGCTTCTCAAAACCTAACAACGAAAAGAAAAGAAAAAAAAAGAATTTAAATATCACTTACTGGATAGCAATCTCAATTAGCCACCACCTTATCTTTGACCCTATGACTGATCTGAGGGAAGTGTCTCTCTGCTAACCAGCATGCACGTCCCCCAGGTGGCGAATGGGGAAAGGCCCCATAGATATAACCTACCCTCCATAGACGGCGTAGACCATAGAGAGCACCTATAGATATATAGGGACCCGCCGAATATATCGAATAAGTGGCAACGTGTGAGCTCAATTAGCCACTACCTTTCCAAATCCTAACATTATACACACATAATTTATAAGGTCGTTTTGTCATGTATTATACTAGATACGGGTTTCTTTTCTAAAAAAAATCTTCTCATAAATTAAAATAAAGTATTGCACTTATTTCAGTGGAAGAGTCCATTGTTTCAAATTGTGAGTAAGATATTTTTATTAGCAAAATTGTTACATTTGAGTGGAAGAGCCCATAAGACAAAAGTAATGTTCAAGGATAAAGTCTCCAAAAGGTCATAAAGATAGGAAGAGAGGCTCTGGGACAGGTAATAAAGTTATAGAAAGACCATGAAAGCGAAATAAAATGACGTATAACGATAGGCTGGAAAGCATTTGGTATGAATAGAGTCACAATGAAGAACACTTTAAAGTATACAATGGATGCATAATACCAGCTATGACTTACGGATGCGAAACATGGAAATTAACAAAACAAACTGATCCATGTTGATCTTTTTCTAACTTGTTCTCAGAGATATCCCTAGCATTGCTCTTTCCATGGCTCTGTGCGATTCTATCTCTCAGAGGGATGACTAAAGTGAAAGATATTATACGAATGATTAAGCAACAAAAATGGAGATGGGCTGGTCACTTAGCAAGAATATATGATAATAGATGGGGCAAAAGACTAATCGATTGGTGGTATGGGACAGTAAACGCAGTAGGAAAAGACCAGACGCAGGAAAGATGGATGAAACAAAAATGTTTGACGTGGCAGAGGTCATCACAATCGCGGTCGTCATGGAAAGAGATCAAAAGGCCTCTGTCCAGCAGTAGACTTATGACGGCTGCTGTCTTTTGATGATATTTTATAGGGATCGATGTTTAATGAGGTTCTTGCACTCATTAATACCCTAGCTATGGTTTTAATAGTGCAAGGTGAAGTGAGTGACGCCACTTCGGGTGCTTGTTGGCTCTAAATCTATTATACTTTACATATCACATTACACGGCCCGTTTGTGATATACCGAAACAAGCTTCTGCGGTCTCACATGTCAGTCAGTGACTCATAGGATTTAAATACAACAAAAATGAACTAGATCTAGAAATCGGCAAATTTTGTTTCGGTATGTCACCATCTCTAGTACCTATGACTGACTGATGGATTAAAAAGTAAAGCGTCCGTCTCTTGTGTATACACCCGGTGACGAAGACCCGGTTTCTGTTGCATGCGTCAGCTTAGTGATCCTTGTAAGAATAAAGTCCTGGTCTCGACCAGACTTGAAACTTGCATCCGGCCAATAGGGTGCTTATAAAAACCTGCAAGTCCACCGAAGGGATACCCCCACCCTAATCACACAACTTAGAGTGTACTCAATTAGCTGCTGAGCTGCACGGGGAAATTTGTCCCAATAAAGAGTTTTCCACACTCTTCGCTCATACCGGGAATGGAACCCGGGACCTTCTGCGTGTGAGGCAGACGTGCTAACCATTATTTATCTCAAAAGGTTCAGTGTTTATAGATGGTGTAAAGAAACAATAGCTGACATGTTCTAATTAACACTGGATTATGTCGTCCACTTCTGTTCGGTATCTTATTCTAACTTGCTCCCTCATAGGAGATCTGGCTTAGCCTCATTCTTTTATTCTTTCCTCTTGTTGTTGTCTTGTGACAAATTGGATCCAATGCACCTTCTACGACCCTGGTGGTTACAGGTGCCAACCTGGCATTGGCCACTTTGGCCTTTCGAATAGAATTGGCAACAGTACAACGTGTGTATCTTGAAGATTCATTTCTAGCAGGCCAGGAAGTCGTCCGTAGACTTTGCCAGAATCACATTCCGATTTTGCTTATTTATACGTCTTAGGTATGGCTATCGCACATTTCATTCGTAACTTTTTGCAAGGATTTGATAATGTATCCATCAAGACGTGTGGTTCTCAGTGCTGCAGTGACATGCACAGTTTGCGTGTCGTGTCACAATATTGAGTTTCAGAAGGCTAGGGGGATCAGTAGGACAGGGTCTCAGTTGAAAAAAGGGCACCCCAACATATAGCGCAGAGTTTCGCAACCTAGGGGCAGCGGTCATCAGAGGATCCACAAAGGTTCCCTCAGCTACGCCTTTAATATAAGTATGTATAGCATAAATGTGAAACCCAAAATAAAGTCTCATTTTTACATTTGTAGATATGAATATAACAGGTACGTATACTTAACTATATAACTGCAATTTGTGGTATTTTTCTAGTTATCATATATTACTCTATCCAAAAATACCACTACTAATTACCATAACATATGACAGATGACAACTATATAACTGCACCTAAATATACTAAATAAACATTATTACTACGACATTATGTTCTCTTGGCTTTCAGATACAGGTTCTACCAAGTGCTAGTAACGTGTCTTCTATTAAAATATATTTTTGAATTTTGACACGAAAAATGGACGGGCTCAAGCAGCCCAAGGCCGTCCGTGTGCACGTATATGGTGTGCCGCAAATATCTCTCAAATGTTTTTATTATTGGAAAGACATTACACAGAACATGAACACGTTCAAATCTCGAAATACATGTATGTATTCTTTTCTAATACAGTAATGGAATTTAGCATTTATATATATATAGTTATATATATATATATAACTAGCATGTAATCCCGGTGTTGCCCGGGAAGAAATAACTGAACATTTGACAATACACTAAGAAAACATGTTCTTCTTACGCAACCACTTTAGAGCCAAATCATTTGCTTCCACTTTGATCTTAATTTTTGTCCGAAAACTTCCCAGAAGAAATGAACTTCTAGATTCAGTACTCCCCTGGATCAGACCTTTTCATCAAAGGTGAGGGGGTTCGAAAGTTGGAACCTTATAGTCAATGATTACATTTAAAAAGACTGGGTTAAGGTGATTAAGATTCATCAGTTAACCAAGTCGAAAAAGAGAAATAGGAACAATTATTTTTCGCTAATAAGGAGGAACATTGATCCCCTTCCCCATGCAATTTCTTTCCTTGTGCGCATTCACTGTGAATGCAGCTGGAAAACAGCCGAATAGAGAGAGTGAATATCAGCACAAAAATAGACGGTTAGATTTGAGGTTTGTCACTCTCAGTCACCTGTCAGTTTGATCAAATATCCGGATAGCGTATGTAGCACAAAATCTACTCAAATGATGGCGAAAATAGATACATGAAATCATGCAGGTAGCATTTGTGAACTGGGTGTGGTTGATTTCATTTAAATATCTCAAATAACAGGGCTGAAACGTTTCGAATTACAAATATCCCAAGAAGATTTGATTTAATTTACAGATGGACCGGATTGAAGAGCAGAGAGTTCATGTGAAGTTTTGTTTCAAACTTAGAAAAACGATTGGATAATTATGAACATTTGAAAATGTCCTTTAAAGATGTGTTGAATTGTTTACACACTTTAGTCCAATTCAGAACACGTAAAGAAGGCAGACTTCAGTCAAAGATGACAAAAGAACAGGCAGGCCTTCATCTTCCCAAACCAACGAAAATGTTTGCAAAGTTCGCAAAATGATTCGTGCTAATCGACGTCTTACAGAGAAGTTGAAAATAACCGTGATATATTCCTACATCTTCAAGACCTTTTAACCCTTTCAGCGATATGACCTTTTTGTCCATATAGCGAAAAACACTATTAGAAACCATCAACCAAAACTGTCACGTAGATTTTTCCAGTTTTTAAGCTGGTCCGGCTGGTCTTTACACGGGCGATATATCAGCCTAAAGTGTGTTTGGCTACATTAACGAGTCCGGTTTATCGGCCTGGTAATGCTATAAGGGTTCAGCAAGGATTTGAACATAAGACATGTTGCTGTAAAGACCAGGAAGAAAACAGAGTGAACATCGCAGAAGAGGTGCCCTTCAGGTTACAGTTACCCTCATTCCACATCCACCTGACTTTTTCTTGTTTCCAGAACTAAATGCTTTCAATACAGCGTCCTTTTTATCTCTTCAAAAGCACATTGTTAGGAATTGCATCTAGATCTACCTGCGAATTTCTTTTAATGTCCACAAGGAGTGATTCCAGAAGCTGAAAAGAAGCGATGTGTAGCTGATGCAGAGGTCTATTTTGATGTAGATTAAATGTTTTTTCAATAAAGCTTTAATGGGGTAGTCCGGGTATTCTTTTATCAAACTTTATATGTATATAAAGTTCCATACTCTGCATATTCATATTTTAATTGAGTATTGCTATATATTAAGCTGTATACCATTCCTTTAATTATGGCCTAAGTCAAATATATTTAGTTTTTGAAAATCACTCAACCCAATTTGCTAAAATCATTACCCGGTGTCACAGCCCCATGGAATTTCCTGTGGGTACGGATATGTCGGGTAGTTTTTGCGGTAGGCTCTGACATGCGGACGGGTGGACTTTTGGCGAATTATAGTAAGATTTGGGGGTGGATTCAGAATTTTCTTTCTGATTGAGAGATATTTTTTTCATTTGTCTTTTCATACGTTTATGTATTCACTCATGTTTGTCTACACTATCCCTAAACGTTCTCAATGAATTCATATGTCATTTTGTGGAAGGATGAGCCATAGACCAAGGAAGAATTGATTGAGCACAGGGGATTCATAGATCTGCCCCAAAATGCGTTCAAATACATGATTGTATTACTACTTCAAAACAGAAGAAACAGGATCGTGAACAAACAGTAAAACATGTCCCTTGCATTATTGATACTATTGTTCGGACTGAGATCCTCATCTTGGTTGTCATTTCCACAACGTTTCGGCCGATGTACCCTCCGGCCTTCTTCAGGTGTCAAGTTTTGTCGGTCACTTACCGGAACTATTGAACTGAACCCTTTATTTGATCCACGGGGGTATACTGTCCTCATTCCACTATCCATGTCCTAGAAATTATTTCGTGGTTATTTTTCAGTTGTGGTGCTCCTGGGATTGAACCCACAACCTACAGATGACTCAACAGTCAGACGCTTTTTAACCAACGCTTTAGTTATCTAGGCCACCGTCCCAACGTTGTGGAAATGACAACCAAGATGAGGATCTCAGTATTATTGATACTATTGTTCGGACTAACACCTCATCTCAGAAATACCGAACTCAGATGTCCATTAAAATATGAATATACATTGGTATTGCAAGGGAGTAAAGAGTTGATGGGCCGCGTAAGTCACATTAATAAATATATTTGTCATCATACAATAAAGTTTGAAAACCACTGATGTAGACTGCATAATTACGAGTAGCGTAAACTAAATAAGCTGTGCTTAGCATGTACGTCTCAAAACACTTGAGGAGGAATTCGAACATTAATCTTGCACAAGCAACATTTTAAAGAGCATCCAATCATCTACATAAGAAGAAGAGAATGTCTGTTTGTCTTGAAACATCGTCTCTATTTCTAAACGAATTTTTACCAAACTTTGCACAGAGGTCCAGATACACCCCCAGAATAATGCATGAACAAAATAAAGCCGGGTTCGGGCTCTCTCCGGGGTGATATATAACGTAACTTCCTTTTTTAAAAAAGGAAGTTACGTTATGTTTCTCATCTAGATTTAGTTGTTTTGGGTTTCGTCTAGATGTCAGAATATCAGATTATTTTATAAAAAAATAATCTGATATTCTAAGTAGGAATTTCTTTTTGTTTTTTTTACTTAATTTTGGCATTTTAACTTAGTGATCTTTCGGTTTTGGTTGACATCACTCTGACTTGGTGAAACCATCGCCGAAACCTAGATACGGAAGGAGGAAACTTCTTTGTAATAAAAAGAAATATCACGAATGTGCAGTTTTTCACTAGATGCGCACACACACACGACTTTTGGATTAGAAAGTATTATCCGCTGTCCCTACCATAAAATACTCTAAATTCCAACGTCCGGGTTCTAATAATAAAAAAAAAATCTCAGTCATTTTTCGGACAGTATCTACATGTTCTTTATTTCCTCGATTCGGTTGTTGTTGGTGGCGGTGTTGTTTTTCTGAGCCCACTCTGGGCCCGTTAAAATTGCATACTAACTAACCATATATAAAATCTAATAAAACATCATTTCAGAGCCATTTTATTTTTATTGCTATTTGTATTTTTATAGCGATCTTTCGGAAGTGGTAGAGGTAACTCTGACATGACCTTTGTCTAAACTTGACTAAGGAAGGATGGAAAGCATGACAAATTGTTTTTCAATGAAAGTTTATTTTTTAATAAAATATCTGGTGTATGGAAATGTCTAATTCAGTTTCTCGGAAACATTTATCCACTGTAAGAAATTGCAAAAGATAAATTCATAAAACAATGATTTATGTATAATTCTAAATATTATTCATTGCTAGTTTATTTACATAATGTTAATAAATATCAGTGATTCCTGGCGTTGCCCGGGGAAATATAATTTCAAATCTGACAACACAGTAACACCTATGTTCTTTAATATATTTCTCCTTACACAACACAACCGGGGGGATTGGGCTGTGCGAAGAATTCGACCCTGGAGTGTGTGCGAGGAGTTATTCTCCTGTGCAACGCCGGGATTCCCTGCTAGTTTACTTATAGAAAATGATACACCATCAAACAAAATTGTCACCAACACTTTCTTCAGTTTTCAAGTGTGGCTGGCTAGTTATCTAAGTCTGTTTATATCTGTGTACAGGCCGCACCAATGGAGGATGAACATTTAAACATTTACTCCTTATATCTAGAAAGAACTTTAGCATACATTTACATCGTAAATTGAACACCTACTAAAAGCTAAATTCCCTTAGTTTATGTCCGGCAGCATTCACGCTGGTTTTTTGAAAATTCAGACTTTTTTCCTGGGTGGTGATCAATTGAAAGAAAGGGTGATGAATATATAAGTTACTTCTCTCGTCTTTTTAGTGATCACCCCCAACACGGCATGATGCTAAAAGACGTTGATCACAGGTCGGGTTAGTCTCTCAATAGAGTTTATCTGTTTTTCTACTCATATTTCATCCTATTTCCCCATTCTTTCTTCTATCCCTTCCTACCCTCTTGTTAGGTAGTTTATCTTCTCCTTTCCTACTTCTTTATTAAACTATCAAACTATATTGTCTCCCCTCTTCCTTCCTATCCTCTTATTAAACTACCTAACTCTTTTTTCAATCTGCCTACCATGTTCTAAGTGGTGCAACAGGATATATGGGGGGGGGGGCAAAAAGGATATATACGGGTTACACTTTATTTCTGATTGCGCTATTATTAGGGTCATCAGGTTAACATTTCCCATGGGTTGTAGGATGCCAATTAATGGACTTTCTGAAAGAACACGGACTGAGGATCAGAAAACGTTTTATTCCTTTGGGCTATTAAGAAAAAAGTTACAAAAAGACATAACTAATTTCGAAATTTTGTTTTTGTATAATTAAAATTCTGAAATTACTTCCCAATGTACTCAAATTCTGGAATTTTTATTCTTCACTTATTACTTTATTATTTAATCTAGTCTTTTGCAATATGAATTGCAATCCCGCTTGCAGACGCCCATGCTTCCTACCCTTTAATTAAACTACCTAACCTTTCCATTGTGTTATTACTGAGAGCGTAACCTTCGGACACAGAACAAAAAAGGGAGAAATAGGAACAAGCAGAATAATATTATAGATCATAAGCCCATCTTTCTCTGTCACATAACATTGTGCAACTTTTATTAGCACTTATAGGAACAGAAAAAAGTTTTTATTTTCTGGTTGAGTAATGTCTAAAAAGTATAGAAAATGTCAATTATTCCCTTCAAATTTTGAAAATAAGTAGATTTCAAATCATCACTGTCCTGGTCACAAAAGCAATTAGACAACGGGCTAATTTGCACATTTGTGATCACATAGTAAAAAGAAAACCCAATTACATATGAATATCACAATCCTGGCCACAAAAGCAAAGTTTGAAGGGAATAATAGACATTTTCAGAAAATAACACTCACTACCCAGGGACAAAAAATCGTGTTGCACAGTCTAATCTTTCCAAGATCTTCTGTTTCTCTCATGTTCAGTTTATTCTCTTGTTTCTTTGTTCGTATCTTATTTCTTTTCTCCAATAACTGCCTCTACCCTATCAGAACCTTTCAATCATTCTCTTTGGCCATCACACCTTTTATCCATTAGATGGGTTTTTTTTCGAGAGAGGGAACATATTAAGAACTAATCAAGCGCAAACTCCCAGCATCCAATACCTTTAAAAAGGTTCAAAATACATCATAATTTTTCATGAGTAGATGAAATGCTGCTAAATCTCTAAGGTTTTCCAAAGCAAGGAATATTTCTCGCAGAAAAAAGGAATCGAAAAGGGAGCCTTGGGATTGTTGTTCATGGCACCGCACCAGAAGAGCCGGAAAAGACATCCTGTTGAATTCATCGCCGCAGAAGATTGGAAATCAAAAGCCATTAAAAGGACTTGGCACTGGGGCTTCAGGTTAGGCATTTGCCACCAAAATCAGAAAGAGACACTAAAAATGTCAACCTTTTATTTTTTTTTAACATCCTATGATTTATATCTTTTAAAAATGGAATGGAATCATGGAAAAATGAACAAAATAGCAATACAACCAAATGGACGAGATTAAAGGGAGAAAAAAAAGAGTAATGAATAAAGTAATCCCTTTACGATGATAAGGCATCAGCCATCCCTGCTTGGGCTTCACATATCAAAAGTTTCTATGTCTCAATGAACAATGTGCAAGTAATAATTATGAATTATCTTGTGTCTGGTCTTTTCCTAATGCGTTTACTGCCCTATGGACACCAGACGGTTAGCCCCCCCCCATCTATTGTCATCTCTTCTTGCTAGGTAACCAGCCCATCTCCGATTTTGAAGAGCACCTTGACAATGTGCCTAAAGCGTAAGGTATATAACGGCTGCACAATACCAGCCATGACTTATAAAAGTTGGCCGGTAAGACGTGGCAGATATATTTCATTCCTCCATCTAGTGTCTGGTCTTTTCCTACTACGTTTACTGTCCCATGGGTACCAATCGGTTAGTATTTTGCTCCATCGATGTTCATCTCTTCTTGCTAGGTGACCAGCCTATCTCTAATTAATCATTTGTATATCTTTCACTCTAGTCCTCCCTCTGATGCATGTTGATCTTTTTTCTATCTTTTAGAATAGCACAGAGAGCCATGGAAAGAGCAATGCTAGGGACAACTCTAACTTAGGGCTAATATAGGTTTAGAACCAACTAAATGATATTAGACAGGGATGTGACAGGGTTCTTACGCTAAGGATTTATATGTATGAATAATGTTTCGAAATAATCACGTTGGGGGTGATCAGTTGAAACATTAGTAGATGGGGTGATCAATGAATAAGTTACTCCTCTCGCCAAATTAAAAAAAGAAACAAGCGTGAACGCTGCCAGACATAAACTGAGAGGCCATTTTATCATAGACGTAAGTGTAAATTCACCCACCCCCCACGACTAAAGCCTTCGGGGGGGATTTAAAAAAAAGAAAAGCAAACTAAAAATGTTTAAATTTTCCTCTAGCTCCATTTGCGTGGCCTGTACACGCGACAGATAGCCAGCCAGATCCACTAAACAACTGAAGAAACCTCTGTTGACAGTTTCTAGTATCACATATTACGTATATATTGATAAATTAAATATCTCTACAAGTAAGTAACATATATCCTAGATTTTAGATGTTTCTATCTGGAGAATCTAGATATATGAAATTTGCAACATTGCCATGCCAGATCTCCACACAATAAAAGAACTAGCGCATTTATGGTCTGACTTTCAGGCTTTTTATTGTTATTTTTCCTCGTGGTTGGACCCAGTTTACTGTAACATCGTATGTCCACAACTTCCATAAGCATTTTCTTATATAAAATCACTTTAGTGGTTCTTAATATCTCAGATGATTCTCAGATCTCTTTCGATCACAGAATGGCTGACCAATGAAACTCGATTATGTGACTTGAGACAATTTATTGCCCAATTTCTTGGGGTTGAGCTGGGTTCAACCATCGCTTATCATTTCAGAACCTCAATACAATTGACCATTAAATCAGAAGTTCTCAACCCCAGGGGGAATTTTAGGGTTTCGGGGGGCGGGGGAATGGGACTACAGAGTCAAACTGTTGGAATATTGATCTTTCTGCAAACTACAATTCTGGAATGCACTTTTTGTGTCCCTCAATCTTGGAAGGGGAAATGGCCTTCTGAAATATGGTGAACTGGGTGCATGGGCCCAAAAAGGTTATGAACGACGGTATTAGATCAGCCTGGCTATTTGTAACACATTAAGATGAAGGTAAAAACTAGTCAAATTTGATTATTATTGGATGAAGTAATTGAAATTAATATTTTAATGATTAAACTGATTCTTCAGTTTTCAAGTAGGTCTGGCCATATACGTGTCACGCGTACAAGCTGCACCAAGGGAGCTATAGGGCTGAAAATTTAAACATTAACCACTTAATTTCCAAAAAAAAAGTAATTGTTTTTTTCTAGACATACATTATAAACTGAACCCCCCACTATAAACCTATTTAGGGAGTGTAAGTTCATGCTAAATTCTTCTTTTGGAAATGTTGACTAGACACAAACCAAGGGATCAAGTGCGGCCCTGTCGGCTGTATCCTCTGCAGAGGGGTAAGACCCCCCCCCAAAAAAAACAGGCGCCACCAAAGTAGCAATACTCTGGTAAACGGTTATTTTTAAAAATTAAAGTCGCAAGACACTAATACCGAAATCAGTTTATAATCCCCAAAATAAATGACCCATCAAGGGTTGATATGCCGCTAGCCAAATCAATCAATCGAGAATGGTGTGCAATGATCCCTAAATAGCAGCACTGTTTAATTTACAAAGTAAAAAGAAGCATATATAGGTGGTGGTGATGATTCATAATTTCCCTTGGAATGCTAGTTCATTATATTTATAAACTTTGAAAATGTTCAGTAAATACGGGGATCTGCGGGTGCGTTTAGGGGAGGGGGATTTATCCCAGGCATGTCATACTATTAGTTAAAATAATCCGGAAACCAAACAGGACCCCCTGTGCACCCACCACCCCCAGAACTCTTTCGTTAGGATGTCCTATTTATAATTTTGTTACCCTATTTTACCTAATAGTATGACATGCCTGGGAAAAATCCC
>VCCN01000644.1:511578-525196 GCA_006491835.1 Architeuthis dux
CATAACAAATAAAATTCCATATGTACACAATACTCCTGTTCTATGTTTTTGCCGGACATATTTCGAAGTAAAATCTTCATCATTGGCGGATATAGATCCAAGTTAGTATTGGTGTTGGTGCTATGCTAGCCAGCACAGAGAGCCATGTTTTCAGCTGTGACATTTCCATGTGTATGAAGAATATGGATACTTCTTAGTGGGGAGGTAGTGACTGAAATTTGGTTGGTAACTCATGATTTCTGGGTAAGATGTTCGGTCAATCCTAGGTCAGAATGTGGTAGTATGTGTCCATTTTGCCAAGTGTGTTACACTGTGAGGGAGATTATATATATATATATATAAATTACACACACATATTGAAACAAGTTCTTATTAGTAAGCTGACTATGTACGTTTCTTGCTTGGGCAGTTGTTGCTAACCAGACGACTGCTGAAGCAAGAAACGTACAGTCAGCTCCAATAAGAACGTGTTTATCATTTGGAGCTAATATTCCATATTGAGTGTTAATTAGAGTGATCGATATCTGTTGTTGAAAATATTTAATTATAACAAATACAAATCATATATAAGAAATCCAATATATGATTTGTATTTGTTATCCTGGCTCGAGGCACCAAGGTACTTATAGTCAATAGCCACACTGATGAGTCGTAAGACGACGAAACAGCGCTGTATGTGGATTTGACAATATATATATATAATATATATTGAGTGGTTCATCAGTATGTTCATAGCCTAATGATAAACAAAAGCATTTATTATATACAACAAATATTCATTTTTCAACATAATCTCCTTCCTTGTCAATGTGCTTAACCCAATACTTCTCCATAGATCATACATTATAGCATGCACATTTCAGATAGAATTTCAGCAAATAACTGTATCAGGCTACACACTTACAAATATATACAAAGGTAGATCGGTATGTATATGACACAAAGCATTTGCCTCCTGAAGTGGGACTGAGTGATATTAAAATATCTACTTGATATCTATAATGAGAAATAAGCTAAAGTGGGTGAGGACGAATATGGGTTGGAAAAATGTAAAAACATTTTGTAAAAAAGCATTGGTTGTATGAAGGGAGAGTTTGGGGAAGGGTCCGACAACAGCGGGGAACTGGGAATCCAGCAAGAAGTAAATAAAACATTTAATGGAATGAAAATGTTTTTACAGTTCCATTATGGTATTCTGGAGGAAAATTTAATCTGTCAGTTTGTAATCGAAACTGAAGACAGCCATGAGCAATATAATAGTTTTCTCTCAACGCTCTTTAATAAGTCTCTCTGTTGTGGTCTATTAATCTATCTCAATTTGTTAAGAGGGGCATACCGAATAGGGGGTGCCGTATCTCCCCCAATGCACTGTTGGCAGATTTCTTCGAGGGTTGCCAAATTAGCCATTTTTCAGCAAAATCTGGCTGATTTATTCCAATTAAGGCAATACAAATATATATTTGCTGTGTCTGCTTGCTTGATAAATGCATTTTGGCCACTTCTTATTTATGGGCAATACTGTATAATAAGCAAGTTCGCCCCTACCACTTTTTAATAGTTAAAATCCTGCTATATTTGGTTTAGAAGAAAATTATTATTTCTAGTGGAACATTACACAATCAAAAGGTATAATATCAGGTATTATTTATGACCAAACTATACAGCATTGAATCTGTTGCCAAAAATATTTTTTCATAGTAATAAATAATACCTTTTAATTGTGTAATGTTCCACTAGAAATAATAAAACCCTGCTACATTTTGGTTTAGAAGAAAATTAACTTTCTGTAACATAGGGGTGTACTTATTGATATTGTATACTATTAGTATATTCTGTGTCACTCTAAATATAATGCAAATGAATGATAATCTTCATTCTCAGTAATGATTATAACTCCTCAAGTTTATTTACATTTAAGGAATAAAACTCAACAAACCACCGCATATAACGTGTTGGAAGGCCACCTTCTCTCGAAAAAAGAAGTAACCTCTCCAGGTTTCAAGCCTGGGCGAATCGTATGCAGATCCTGGGATGCCCTCAGTCATATTTGTAACATACATCTTTTTATAGATATGTAAGACTTGTCAATTTGGCTCATTCAGTAAGATAGCCGCCTACAGTTCACTTGGTCGTGATTTCAAATCATGGTAGGGAAATGTTAATTTTATATATCGGTTTAGTTTAAAAACATTGAAGAGTTTACTCCCCTATATTAGATGAGGATTGTTGTTTTACGGTAGAAAAACAAAGTTAAACTCCAGTCCAGAGCTAACAATATAAAGTGACCTCTCTAGGGCTCAAGCCTGGGCGAAGCATATGGATATCCTGGGATGCCCAGTTGATGATGTAGTCCAAAGGAAAGTGTACAATATATTTGGCATCAGCTAGGCTGAAACCGTCTAAATGGTCTTCTTTCCCTGGTTTGGTATAAGAGTTGTCCGTCTCCTATACTGGTTGCCTTCCACCATAGGAATATGAGACAAGGTGGAACAGGCAGAAAGAGAATAAAAGGTTACATGAACTTATACTAAGTTAAAACTTAGAAGGGGAAAATTCATCTACTTTATTATTAAGTACAATTGATTGAATTGCAATGAACATTCAATCCATTGTGCAACCCTGAGGACTATCCAAACAGTTCCTATATAAAAATGCCTTCAACAGGCTAGAGAGCCCAGTCTGCTCTGCTATTTTACCCATAGTTTGAGATGGAATCATGCCTTTCCTAAGTGGGATGTGAACATAAACAGTTTAAACTTGGCTTGTCGATTCCATTGTCAATGTTGTTAAACGCTACACTACACACACCTCCATCTACATGTTAATGTGTCAGAAAATATATAATGTTTAAATAATGATAGGAGTATTTGGAACTTGTTTTAGATATAAAAAAATACTTTAAGTAGTTTGTGTACAATTGAACTGAATTGCAATGAACACTCAATCCATTGTAGCGGCACAGCCCGATTGAATAACATAAATTCACAATATCTGCATTGGACTCCAGGACAGCACAAAAATGCAAGAGCTAAACTAATATAAAACAAAATAGTAAATTGAATTAGTCCAAATTCAATTATGTATGATTTAATATGAGAACTAATATAAAAGATTTAAATAGTAATAAAGAGGTAATGAAAACTGTGTTGTCTGTGTTTCAAACACGTTCTTATAAACCGATAATTGAATTCATGTGATTATGATTGTTATTATTATTATTATTCTAGATTTGTTGTTATCATTTTTTATGGCATTTCTCCATTTCTGTTGTTATTACTTCTTTTGTTATTTCTTTTTAGTCCTTATTTTCTGTCTCTGAGGAGAGGTAGGGGTGTTGGGATGGAATAGGCAGAAAGAAAAAAGCAAATGCCCAACTAGCATAAATATTTTCCAATCCTGCTGAAGAGTTGTAAAAAGTGTACTTAAGTTTAACCAAGGCACACAGATAATTGAAGTTAAGTTGTATTTTTTCTTATTAATAATAATATTAATGACACACTAATAATATTAATGACACACTATTTCCACTAATATATCAAATGTCTTTCACTCTGTCATTTAGTTTTCAAATATTGCTTAAAGATTCTACCATTTAAATGCCCCCCAAAAAAGAAAAACAAGAGGAGAGGTAGATGGTTCGGGTAGAACAAAAAAAACAAAAGGCTACAGGAACTTATGCGTTTTCCCTTTGTTTTTAGTTTTAACTTAGTATAAGTGTAAACCTTTGACTTTCAGGTCCTCGCTACCCAGGTCAGCTATGCTGTCCATTCCGAAGAGTGTTCTGACAGTAGATTTCTACAGCTGGCTCTGGCTTCTAGGAGAAGGAAACTCACACAGAATCTACGACCTAGGGACCTTACTCCCAGCATCCTTGGTGGACTATGGCATGCAAACTCTTGGTTTAAAGGGTCAGTCATGTGCATGCTGCACTTCACCTTGAAACTTCATTGTGCAGGCCTGGGGGTTATTGCACATACCTCACATGCTCATTAGTTTGTGCCCGTATGTTTTTTGAAAATTCAGACTTTATTTTAGTGATCACAGCCCAAATTTTTAATTGATCACCCCCCAACACAGCATATATGGGTGGTGGTGGTTCATAATTTAATTTCCCTTGGAATGCTAATTTTATATTTTTATGTGAAGTCTTATAAATAATAGATTTAAAAATGAACATAAGCTGCCTTGAACAAAACTTGAACTCTGTCTGCTGATTCCGTTTTCAGTTCCTGTAACTGTTACAACACTCTGCACCTTAACTCAGGGTTATACAGTCAGAAATGAATTATACATACAGTATAATGCAATGTAAGTACATGCAAAAATAAAATCCACATTTGTTTTCATTAATCAACCCTATGTGTTGCATATGTGTATGTTTTCTTGTCAGTTTGTTTCTCTCTTTGATTGTAATTGTTAATTATATCACCAATTAGAAGAGAATGCAGAATTACTGATACTATTGTTCGGACTGAGATCCTCATCTTGGTTGTCATTTCCACTGGAAATGACAACCAAGATGAGGATCTCAGTATTACTGATACTATTGTTCGGACTAACACCTCATCTCAGAAATACCGAACTCAGAATGCAGAATGTTGTTAACAAAAAAAGGCAGAAAATTATTACTTGTCTAAGAAAAGAAAAACGATGTGAAACTAGCATTCCAAGGCAAATTATGATCACCGTTGGGGGTGATCAATTCAGAAGTTGGGCTGTGATCACTAAAAAATGTCTGAATTTTCAAAAAACAAGCGGGCACAAACTAATGACCAATTTAGCATAAGCTTAGATTGAAAATTGAACCCCCCGACTAAAACCCTATTTTGGAGGGGAATTTTCAAACAACAAATCAAAACAGTTTCCCTACTCATTGAGGGGAGTGTGAGTGCAACATTTCAAGTGTCTACTATGAACAATTAAGGCGGGGCAAAGTCCGGATACACAGATATGAAATCAAATGATGGTTAATGTTATATCCGACAGAATATGATAATTATAATGACATTTATTAGTTGAGAACCTATATTTGCCCGGCGCCAGTGTGAGCGACTGCTAAACGAGCGTCCTAAATCGTAAATGTGAATAAAGAAATGAACCCCGTTTGGGGGAAATACGAACGTGAGATTAGAGAGGCCAACAAAGTGTAGGATTAAAAGACTCCTGCCTACCTTGAGAACTTCGTTAGCTCATACGCAGGTTCTGCTCTACCGACTAAGGTTGCTTCCAGGGTGGGCGCGGGTTCGATCCCCGCACGGAGTTCGTTTCTTTATTCATATTTAGGCCACTCGTTTAGCATTCGCTCACACCGGCGCCGGGCAAATATAAGTATTAGAGAACCTATATATGTATGATAATTATAATGACATTTATTACAAATTATGTTTTATTCGTTCATATGTATATAAAGGAAACAAATGTCCCCTGTCAATACAAGTGAAGCTGTAGAAGTCTGCTGTCCCCTCAGAAGAGTGTTCTGGCAGTATAGCTAACCTGGTTACATTGTAAACCTTTGTGGGGTAGCTAAGCCCTGGGAGTCAGTTATGCGTTTTGTCTTTGTTTCTATTATTAAGTTTTAACTTAGTATAAGTTCCCGTAGCCCTTTTTACTGCAGTGAAACCAGAGGACACAGCCATAGACTACAAATTCAGGCCTTCACTGGTGTTAGAAAAACATTCTTCTCGGCAAGAGTAGCAAACACATGGTGAAAAGACGGTCACATCCGAGAATATCAATATTTAAAAAAATAATCTTTATTCTGATATCGAACATACCAAATTTAACTACCATTTTTCTTATTGGTTTAATCCCATCCCAACTACACTGAAGCTCGCTTAATATACTTGAAATAGGCTTTTTTGAGAGCAGTTAATAGCGTCATTAAGGTATATGGTTCAAATACCTTGGGTAGCGTAACCAGGGCCTCTGAGATGGGGGTGCAGTCGGTTCATCGAAGTGGGGACCAGAGGGACAAGGTGGGGCTGAGAGTTTCTTGGGTGGAGCTGTGTATCAAACATTCTAAGTTGATACGATGTTCATTAATAAAATAGACCGACTATCATTTATCGGCGAACAAACATAGTATGGCTTGCTAAAAAGGTTATAGAATATGAAAACGGAATGGCTAAAGAATGACGGTGTGTGGGAGGGGGGGCAGCTTTATAAAATTCCTCTCGGGGGCCCTGGGCTTAACCTGTTTCTAATGAATCATCAATTAATAATTAAATGTCCCAGATGATGAGAATTGCTTTAATTTCTGGGTTTGTTTTTTAAAACTTTAATCTATATTCAAAGGCACGTTAAGTGAATTAGCAACGAAAGCCAATGACATACGATCAGAAAGTAATTATAATTGCAGTACAAGGCATGTAAATGTATGCAGTATTAATTGAATGACGTTTTCCAATAGAATTCTTAATCAAAACTGTCAACATAGCCAGCCAGACCAGCTCAAACACTGAAGAAACCTATCACGCATACTGACCGCACCAATGGAGCTAGAAGGCTGAAAAAACGTTTTTTGTTTTGTTTTTCGAAACTCCCCACCCTTAAATAGGTATTTAGTGGGGGTTCAATTTGCAATGTAAGTTTATGCTAAATTGAACGCTGCCAGACACAAACCAACCTTGGTTTTTGAGAATTCGGACTTTTATTATACAGTGATCACTAAAAAAGGCAAGAGTAGTAACTTATTCTTTGATCACCCCTCTTTCCAATTTGTTTAATTGATCACTCCCAAATCGGCGCGCTGCCAAAATATGTTGGTCACGTGACGGTTTCTATTGAGTAACTAAGCAGATCTGTACTCTTAAAGATTGGTTCCCTTTTTAGCGTAGTTACTGGCCCTGTCGGTGTCCCTGGTCATTTGTGGCCAGGGTGGAATAGGAATGATATCCAGATCCAGGGACCCCAATCCCCCAGGTTGCACTTCCTCATTGCACTAAAAGGGGTAGGGTCAAGGTCAATCCCTGGTGCCTGAGGCGTGCCAAAAAGGCATGTGCCGAGAGAACTGGACAATCCTTGTACTTACGCATATGTACTGGCGTGGGGCCCAGTGTTAAACTCAACCATGGGTCACATTCTTCCCTTGTGGCGAGATGGATTGATACCAAATAAGAATTAATTACCTTAAGGCATGTTTCTCTAATTAATTGAATCAAGAAGCAAATGAGAATTATGAATAAAGCATACGTCAATTTAGTATTTACATTTTCTTCAGAATAAATGAGAAAAACTGGATGACTCAATATTCAAAGGTAAAACATTAATTAGAGACGGCTAATTTGTTCTTGTATTATTAATTTTGATTAGTTTTTACATTCAAATATTGCGTTACTGTAATGACATCTTAAGTTGACGGTCCGAGTTGTGATAAAAACAACTAAAAATTAAGATATAATTTAACACTGCATAAGGAACTTGTCCCCCCTGAATTTAAAAAGGTTGGGATTGAACGGAAAATAATTAGACCTCAGGAGATGAGGATGGTGTAATGGCGAACGATATGGAGAATGGAATTTGAGAACCAAGTTCAAACACCGGTGGGTGCAGTTTGCGTTCACTTAGGAAAGGCATGAACACACTTATTCTCCCGGCTAAGGGTATTAGTGCTATGTGTAAATAGTAGGGTAGGTGGGACTGTCTTACGGGCCCTATCTTGGGTGTCAGGTCCCGTAAAACCCACAATTGCTACAAACAATGATTTTGTCTCCATTTCTTGAACGATTCATGGAGACCCAATCATTGACTCATGTGTCACAGGACACCAGAGCAACTGAGCTGGATTAAACCTCAGTCTTTTTGTTGTCCTTCCCTTTATTTGCTTTCAATGGGAGGCAAATAAAGGCACAAGGTCAGTTTAGTGTGGGTTCCTGCACGCGAACGTGCAGGCGGGAGGGGGTGGAGATCCCAAGTAACCCTATAATGTTTATACATATGTATGTTATGTTAAATAAATAAACATGCCTAAGCAAGCCCCCATTCCGTTTCCGGTCCCAGAAAGCGGGGCCGGAAGTAGGAACAGGGAAGGCGCAGTTCAGCACAAGCATAGCTCTTATCAACATGTGTTTTTTTTGTTTATCCTTTCTTAACACGCTTAAACACGATTACGAATCAAAACGCATTCTAATCTTACACAGCTACCACAAGAACATTACATCCCCGTGACTAGAAACTTGGGATTCTTCCCCCTCAAGTATCTGAGACAAATGCCACGAGGACCGGGATAAACTGGTCAGTGGTTACCGGACGAATCCTGAACAACAGTATGCTCATGATTCGTCCTGAGAAGCTTGACAAAGATCCCGGGATCTTTGACAAGCGACCGCCTCCCGGCCAGCTGGCTAAAATATCCTGTGCAACTTCTCCCAGGACGAATCCTGAGCATGCGACAAGGACCCCTTACGGGCCGTGTTTCTCTGAACTTCGAGGCCATGGAGTTCAACACCAAAAATGTTATTGTAAGCATATACTAAACTTGCTATAATTCACCAAATGTCTCTCTCTCTCTGTCTCTGTGTCATCGTATAACTCAAGTTGGTGGCTCCTGCCATCCTTTTCTGTAGTTACCAATGGAACTCCGGAGCCTGTTTTTTAGCATATAAAATGTTGAATATTCCAACATTTTTAGTAACGCAAAGGGTTCATTTTAAAATGTAAGTATAATGCTAAACCAGACTCTTACGTTGTATCCGTCTGTTTAGCTAAACCGAATTCTTGGCTCTTTGATTAACCGTGGGAAGTAGACATCAAGCAGAAAATCCCACACGTAGTGCAGGTCTTCAACTAATGTTATGAAAGTTAAAAAAGAAGCTATTATTTGTCTTCCCTTCAAATCCAAACACCTATCGACGTATACGGTGAGAAAGAAATATATTGCATTGCTGCATAACACCAAGAAACTTCCAAATATTTCCTACAAAGAACAGATGTTCTGAATGGGAATTATGTTATAAATGTTGCATCAAAAAGTTTTTACAAGAAAAAAAAAATGGCTGAATAGAAGTCAACGAAGCAACTGACTGACCTGATGTCAGAAAAATGTTTAGAGCCATTTCTTTCTTGTGCACAGCCATTTTTATCGGGTCAATAAATGGTCCAGATGAATGTCTGGACACTTGGGGCTTCCGAGGAAGAACTATAATTCTTTAGAAAACTGGTTGAATGGTATCGAGAGACGAGGCAGCAGAGTTGGGCATTGAAATGGTTGAATTGGTTTTGGTGCATTGAAACTATTTTTTTAAATTTTGTTTTTTGGAAAAAGAGATGAAGAGAAAGAATAAAATGGAAACTGGTCTCGTTAGTCACTCAGTAGAAACCGTCATGTGAAAAACGTATTTTGGCAGCATGCAGTGTTGGGGGTGATCAATTAGAACATTTGAAAAAGGGGTGATCAATGGATAAGATACTTCTCTCGCGCCTTGTGCAGTGATCACTAAAAAGTCCGACCTTTAAAAAAACAGTGTGTGTCCAGCAGCATTCACACTTAAGGGATCAATTTAGCTTAAACTTACATTGCAAATTCCACCCCTCCAAAAAAACTATTGAGTGGGGGTATTTTCAAAAAACAATAAAAATAAATGTTTTCTCTAGACATAATAAAGAGTAAATGTTTGAATTTTCAACCCTCTAGATCCATTGGTGCGGTTTGTATGCGCGATACATACAGTATCGCCCATAAATACGCACACCCCTACCACTATGTTATAGAAAGCTAATTTTATTCTAAACCAAACACAGCAGGAATCTATTATTTCTAGTGATACATTACACAAATAACACCTGATAATATGTTTTGATTATGACCTAACTCTACAGCATTGAAACTTTGTAATGTACTCAACTTTGCATTGATATATTTGGACGGCAACATATGCATATCTTTTGGCAACACTCTTGAAGAACTCCAGGGGAGATGCAACAACGGTCACTCATGCGGGGGGGAGGTGTTGATGGTCACTATTAAACACAGTCCATTTTGCTCAAAAGTGTCAACTTTCATGCTGGACAGTAAAAATAAAAAGGACAAGCCTGGCTGCTGCAGGGTCAAACTCCACCACCTACTTCTACTCCAACTGAAAATGATTACCACAACTTATGTATTTACGAATTTATTTATTATATATACAATACATAAGACTTGTGAGTTTGGCTATGTTGGTAAGAGAGCCGCCTAGTAATCACTTGATCGTGATTTCAAATCGTTAAACCAAACCGATATATAAAATTAACTTGACGTCATAAACAGACAATTCAGGGGAGCAAACCTTTCACTAAGCGAGGATTAGTTCTCGTTTTTGTTGCGGAGTGGGTGGATAAAATCAACTCCAACTTGAACTTTTGGCAACATTCTCTCAATGCTGGTGAGTTTGGTCATAAATAATACCTGATAATATCTGTTTTGGGTGTGTAATGTTCCACTAGAAATAATAAAACCCTGCTATATTTATATTAAAAAGTGTTAGGGGTGTACGTATTTATGGGTGATACTGTACATAGCCAGCCAGACAGACCAACTTAGAAACCGTCAACCAAAACTGTCAACATGAATTTCTTCAGTTTTTGATATTGCTGATGAAAGGCAAATAAAGAAGGAAAGAAGGCAAAATGAGTTTAAATGGAAGGGTAAAAAGAATGAGATGAACCTAAGCGGAAATAAAGAAGAAGAAACGGAAGAGAGAAAGTGAAGGAAGGAAGGAACTGTAGTTGAAGGAGGGGGGTAAAAAAGTGGACAGTTTTATAAAAGGCGAAATAGAAGCGGAAACGGAAGATGAATGGAGAAAAGATGCAGGAAAGGTGAGGCACAGTCTTTGCCTCCATATGGTAACAACTGAACATTGAGCAAAGTTGTTTTTTAAACCTTTCCTATTGATTCTTTTTAGATTACATAATTATAAAGACAACATACATTTATTAGTTAAACCTAAAGAATCAACTCGAAATGTATGATATTTGATGAGAACCTATATTTGCCCGGCGCCGATGTGAACGACTGCTAAACGATTGGCCTAAATCGTAAATATGAATAAAGAAACGAGCTCCGTGCTGAGATTGAACCCGCATCTACCCTGGAAGCAACCGTATACGCAGGTTATGCGTTACCATCCAGGGTGTACGCTGGTTCGTTCCCCACACGGCGCTCGTTTCTCTTTATTTATTTATTTACATGGTCTAGGCCGCTCGTTTCGCTATCGTTCACACCGGTGCAGAGCAAATATAGGTTCCTATTAATAAATGTCTTGAGATATTTTTTATTCGTAGAAATATGATAACATATGTCACTTCCGAATTATAATTTAACAGGGGGGCAACAACCATTAGGGAGGTTTTGAAATGCGTTTCGTCTCATACCTCTCCAACTTCGAAGTAAAGCGAAGCAATATAATGTCTTTCCGTCTTTCCAGTATCTCAAAGTATTCAATGAAGGGTGGGCAATAGGGTACGAAAGGAGTGCTTAGATTTTTTTGAGGGTGGATCCATGCAAAATTACTTCGTCCTAGTCCACACCGCAAAATATCGCCAAAAATTAATTTCTGTCCACATAGATATTCATTGAGAATTTTTGGAAATATCGTGAGATTTTGTGGAAGGGTGGGCAGTGGGCTACACAAGAAGTGATTAAATCTTTTGTCGGATCTATGCACAATTACTTCCCCTGTCAGTGGCGTTGGCAGAGGTATTCGCTCTCTGAGTGCTTTCTAGTTTTTACAGAGATGCTGGAGTGGCGCTCCGTTGAGATCCGGCAGCACTGCACCCCTGGAGTTCTTAGCATTTGATAAGAGGGCATACAAATGCTGAGCCTGTGTCTGGGTTCCCATTTCTCTCCTCTGACATCAAAGAAGCTGTCAACGCTGACAAAGGCCAAGAAGGCTTTGTGACATCAGAGTAAGCATATTCTGCGGCTTTGATGCAAAAATCTGTGAAAAGCCACATTTGAATAATTGCCATCTCGCTAGGATGAGGGCTTAATAATCGAATCATAACCATAACAGGAGGAAGGGCTGGCCCTAGGTTCCTGGCGTCCCCGGCAAGCTGAACTTCGGCGCCCTTTAAGGTATAGTATTAGAAAAACGTCAACCAAAACTGTCAACATAGCCAGACAGACCAACTTGAAAACCGAAGAAACCTATGTATGTATGACCCGTACAGGCAGCACCAATGGAGCTAGAGGGCTGAACATTTTAACATGTACTCGCCAAATGTCAAGCCAAAACCTTTTTTTTGTTTTTAGAAAATTTCGCCCGCCTTAAATGTTTAGTGATCTTTTGCCTTCTGTTGGGCAGTGAAGTAACTTATTCATTAATCACCCCTATTTCCAATTTTGTAATTGATCATCCCAAACACAGCATGCTGCCAGAAGACGTTGGTCGTGTGACGGTTTCTATTATTTTATTTATGGTTTGTAGTGAGAAAATTAAATATATAGGAATAAAAAGTCCCGGGAATTTCATTTGCCAATTGTTTGTCAGATATTCCTGAAAGATCTAAGAGAGTTTCATCACAACATGAAGTATTTAAATGACTTCACATCAGGGAATTTTCTAATTTTGACTGTTTTTATTCTGTTTAATTTGTCCATTTTCCCATTTGTATTTGAAAAGTCCTCCTGTCTCAGGCGCCCCTAGCACTTGCCGTTCATGGTGCCGGTCCAGACAAGAGGAACAATAATTACAAGTGGTCAATGGCCAACTGATTGGAGTGAAATAAACAAATAAAACGCAAAGCTAAAAACAAAATCCGTATGCTCTTGTAAGCATAGCTAGTTGGTCAAAGGTGGGATTGCAGGCCACTGGCTTTAAGATTGCTGATTTTATTACCCCAACACAGAAAATCGAAAGATAACAACTAAGAAAGGATTTCTGCTTTCAATCTTATACTAATGTGATCGCTGCCACTCGATTCGAGTATGGCGGTTCTTAGGAGGGCACGGAGCCGCGTGTACGCGAGGGAGGTCTGAGTGCACAGTTCGGTCCTAGCTTGATAAGATGTTAAAAACAAGAAACGTACGAGACAAAAACAAGAGCATAGGCCAAGACGGCCGCAGAACAATCTTATTGGTGAATATGGCACTGTGAATTTCCAAAAAGTCAACCGTAAATATAAAAATACATTTATACTAAAAATATATATTAGAAGGAAGTAAGCCCTTGCGTATTTGCAACATATACTTTCGTAGATATGCAAGACTTTTCAGTTTGGCTTAATCGGTAAGAGAGCCGCCTACTATTCACTTGGTTGTGATTTCAAATCGCCTTAAGGAAGTGTTAATTTTATATATAGGTTTGGTTTAAAAACAGTGAAGAGTTTACTCCCCTGAATTAGGTGAGGATTATTCTTGTTGTTACGGTAGAAAAACAAAGTCAACTCCAGACTCAATAGACAATGGAACAACACTGAAATGACCTCTTCAGGTCACAAGCCTGGGCGAAGCATGTGGAGTTCCTGGGATGGCCATTCAACAGAATCCCCTCTCTCAGCCTCGCTGATGTAGACCAAAGGAAAGCGAATCGTGATACGTTTGACGTCCTCCCGGCAGCTCCTGCAGCCAAGCTGATGTCAAAGTTGACATCCAACCGTTTTAATGGGGCTCCACTCCCTGGTTTGGAATCAGAGTTGTCCT
>VCCN01000644.1:537733-548495 GCA_006491835.1 Architeuthis dux
AGAGTCTCAACCATTTGATGTACCTAGGAAGATCTGAAATTATTTAGCAAAATTAAAACCAAATTAGAGACATTGATCAAAACGATTCCGTTTTCCATTCTGAAATCCTAAGACTTGGAACTAAGATATGAGCATTGTTGCTGATGAACAAAGGAAACAGGAAGCAGCAGAAGGAATTGAACTACTCAACAATGAAATAATCAAGAAGACATTGAACGGGGGAAAACTGCAAATATATAGGAATATTGGAAGCAGACTGGATTACACAGAATGAGAGGGAAGAAAAGGGAAGAATAGAATATCTCAGAAGAACAAAGAAATCATCGGAAACGAGACTCAACAGAAGAAACCTTATCAAAGGAATAAGTACATAGGCAGTATCCATAGCAAGATTCGTCCAGTCGTTTTGGAGTTTTACCGGGAACAAATTTGTACCAAGCTGAATTTGGACATATCCCAAATCCATGAAAATCCAAACATAGGCACCTTCAGTACAAATACAAACTGTAAAAAGTGTTCCCATTTTGCCAGAAATCGGGTGCTGCCGTATTTGCCAAACTTGTTAGATTTTGCAAGTCGAATTCCTGTCATTTAAGTTGATCAACCTTAGTCACTCCTTATTATATAACTATACTAAAAAGTGAACAAATTCACATTAATAAATGACTGACAGACTGGATATTTTCTTGTATTTGATGGTAATTTGCAGACCAGATTAGCACAGAGAAAACATTTTAAAGAAAAACCAAGACAACTCGGCGTGAAACATAAAATTCTCACTCAATGCGGACAAAAGTCATACCATTAGAAATGGAAACCACAGATACCAAAGAATTTCGTTGTGACTTTCACGGATTTAAAGATTGGAAATGAGTTATTATATTTCATTTAGCAGAGCAGCGTCCGGATGCTTTTTCAAAGAAAAATTACAGAAAGTATCTTTAGATATGTTTTATGTACATGCATATTATTGATTTAATGTAAAATGCATCATCAAAATTGATATGCATCCATACATTATTATATTTTAGACTTCCTACCTGACGTTGGGCGCTGTAAAATTGTTCCCATGCTTGGATTTTGGTATGTTATTCAGCTTAAAATTGCGCTTCTAACGATACCAAATTTAGCTTGGTACAAATTTGTTCCCAGTAGAGCCTATTTTGAGGCTAAAACGACCGGACTAGATAGTCGGCAGTGGCGTACCTAATTATTTTTATTGGGCAGGCGGGGATGCAGGCCTCTTATTCGGCCTTCGCGCCCACTTTGTCGGCAAGTAAGGAAAGAAATCTGTGTTTCCAGAACAAATTATTTATCAATTGAACATTTATGTATACGTTATTACCAGATTTTATGGGGGAAAAATCAGCCAGATCTAGGCGGGAAATGGCTAATTTGGCAACAATGAAAGAAATGTGCCGAGAGAAAGAGCATTGGAGAAGGTGGGGTTCAACCACTGCACCCACCATTCGGTATGCCCCTGATAGTTGGGATCCTTTCTTAAATGAACAAAAGAAGAACCGAGCACTTTGGATCAGAGAACAGGGAAATTGGTGACTACACTTACCTCGAATAGCGCTCTCGATAGGTTCCTAACAAATTCAGCGCTATACGGGGTATTTATAGCATATCGTTTTTAAACGATTGCTGGCACAATCTCTAATTATGTTGTCATTGTTGAGCCTCAACAATATGGAATAGATTAGTGTCATGTATCTTATCTGGTAGCTACTTTCCCGAGCTAGTACTGCTGGTTTCACATGAAAATCTATATGTGAAAACAGCAGTACCGCTTGTAATGAACCATTAAAATTGATTCCTACAAATATTCGCTCTACCTTTGTATTGATAACTCTTCGAATCATAACTATTGATGCATAAGTGTATCATATATATATATACTATTGGATATGTATATATGGATATAATTGCAGGACTTCAACTTTCTTCTGAAGTCGTCGCTAGCCGCGACGAAATGCATAAAGATTTATCCTCGTGATAATAAACATGTTTGAGATGTAATAAGCTTTCTCCCTCTTTTTCCTTTTCCACATTGTCTAACCATACCCATCATTCTGTCGGATTCCCTCACATCCACACTATAAACATATATATATATATATAGGATAATCTATTGTGTATGTGTATATTTACACTTTGTGTACTTTCCATACACACTGACCAGTTATTTTTCAGACTGCCTGTGCTGCTTTCTTTTATCATTATTTATTTCGGAAATTTAACATTACAACATTTATTACGAAAAATAGCACGATAGCGATCAGCGCTAAGCGGGGTATTCTGTAAGGCATAAAAGCCTTACAGCAGTGTTATGCTCTAAAAGGAGACGATAGTCCAAAACAGTTTGTATATATTTCACCGTAATGTCCGTCAAAAATGATGAATTGAAAATTAAATTTTAATATTTCTTTCTCCATCTAACCTTTATAACACTGCCAGACCGACAACGTAGCCAAAAACACTACACGGGTGATATATCGGCCTAAAAAGTCCAGTGGGACCAGCTTAAAAACTGAAGTAACCTACGTTGACAGTCTTGGTTGACGGTAGTGTTTTTTGCTATATGGTCACAAAAGGCCATAGCGCTAAAAGGGCTAAGCAGTTATCTGATAACCAAAAAATATAATTGTACAAAAGTACATGCGGTAGGAGGTATCGAATGGTATTATTTGCCCCTTGTCGCTCACATCACTCCTTGTCTTCCAACCTCCTCCCTTATCGCCCCCGGTGGACTATGGGATGCAAACCCGTGGTTTAAAGGGTGGTGTCGGCCCTGGGCAAGTCGCACTTCACCTTAAATCTTTACTGCTCAGGCTGGAGGGTTATTCTGCACGCAGGGCTCGCCGTCTATGGTCGCACTGCTATGGAATACCCTCCCAAAACCAAGCTATTCATTAATATATATATGAAATCAAATTATGGATAATTGTATATCCAATCGACAGAATATGATAATTATAATGACACTATAGGCTCTCACTAATAAGTGTCATTATAATTATCATATATATATATATATATATATTTGATTTCACAATGTGGAAATGAAAGATTGAGAAAAGCGTGTTATGTCTCAAAAATGTATTAGCTTTAAGATAAGCCTTGATGCATTTCGCCGAGTTTCATTCGGCGTCCGTTGCATTAAAATGGGTAATTAAATGTGCTAAAGAGATCCAAACAGGCAAAAATGGACCAATTACCTATGGAATGTTATTTCGCATTACAATTTCCTCCCTAATTTATGTACTCTTTCATGGTTTCATTGTATCAGTCATACGATGTTGGTCCGGGAAGTATGCAGCAAGTTTGAAAGTATCGGTTGTATGGCCTCGATGTAACTTGGCAACAAACACCCCCACCCCTACAAACATTTCAATAAATATGACCAATGTATTTATTCGGCAATATTAGATTGAAATGACAATTCAAAAGTTCTTGTGTCAAATGAGATTTCTTTGTTTATTTTGACGTATCGCCAGTTCATTCTGGCTTCTTCAGAAAAAGTGACGGAAATATAAGAAATCGTCCGTTATATATAGTCCATGTCTGGTTGTGGCTGGATTTAGTAATTAATAATTAAATTAAGTATGAAGAAGCCAGAATGAACTGGCGAAACGTCAAAATAAACTAATACATCTCATTTTCAAGGTTTTCTGCATTGTCTTTTCAATCTAATACACACACACATACATACATATATGTATGTGTAGTCAACACATCACATTAACACGCTAAACCAATACACTGATTATATAATTGAGCAATCATCAAAACCTTGAAACGTGCTAATTGTTTAGCCGAAAGCGCTCGTTACAACACTTTTGGACAAATAGTATAGTCCATGGATCCAAACACACGTTCTCATGTACGGAAACAATTTTTTTTATTAAATTGTTCTTAACAAAATGTTCCTTGACCATCGAATTTAACCAGACACACACACACACATATGCGCACACACACACAGTCATGCATCTATATAATATACATATATGTATGTATTTGTGCTGGACTAAGTTAAGTTTCATATATATAATCTTTCCTCCTGATATTAGAGAGAGAAAAGCGTGAGCTGGAGTGATATTTAGAAAAGGTTTTCTTAATTAGACTCTTGATGTATAGCTCTAAAGCTATGTATGTATTTATGGATCGTGTTATATAATATATATATACATATTGCAAGAGATGGGTGTATATATATATATGTGTGTATATATATATATATATATCGCAAGAGATGGGTGTATCGATTGCCATACAGCCAGTTGTGCATATATATGCCTGTTAATAATGTTATCTTTATCGCGTGGCAGTCAGCATCGTCGTCCTCAACTTTTACCAAAGCTTTGTGCCCAAAGATCTTGAGAGACACTCGATGAACAAAGGCCAGCGCATCACTATCAGGACGAGAATCTTACTTACTTACCGGCTTGAGAACTTCAAAGGAAGCCGATATATATCCCGATGTGCCGGCAATTGGTGGCTCTGCTGCCGTACCGTTTCTCCTTATCTTCCCAAACATCTTCATACAACAAAAGAGAAAACTTAGCTTTGACGGAACTTACGTAAAGTTGAAAAGAAATCAAGAGAAAAAGAACATTCTGTTCCTCTTATCTGCCTGCCGCCTGTTATTCAAAACTGTCAAACATAGGTTTTAAGTTGGCCTGGCTGGCTATGTATGTATCACGCATACAAGCCGCACCAATGGAGCTAGAGGGCTGAAAGTTTAAACGTTTTTTTCTAGAGATAATAAGGCGTAAATGTTTAAATGTTCAGCCCTCTAGCTCTGTTGGTGTGTTCTGTAGGCGTGATACATACATACGTGTTGGGAGAGATCAAATACAAATTTCAAAAAGGATGCGTGAATGCTGCTTGTCACAAACTAAGGAATCAATTTAGCATAAACTTAGGTTTTTAGAGGGGGGTTAAACTAAGGGACCAATTTAGCATAAATTTAGATCACAAGTTTGTGTTCGGCAGCTTTCACGCTTGTTATTTTTAAATTTGGTCGTTTTTAGTAATCACTCACCAACAAAAGGCTAGAGAAGTAACTTATTCATTGATCACCCCTTTTTTTCCAATTTTCTAATTGATCACTCCCAACACGGTTTCTATTGAGTGACTAACCAGACTTGTTATACCCTTTTTCCCCTTTCTCTTTTGTGAGCCTAAGTTAAATGGTACACCATCGTGAGGGGTGAATCAAATCATTTGATCTATTCCGTATTCTGTTATTCCTTACTTGCTGAAAACTCACCCGTAGGGCAGGATTCTTAGCTAGATCCTGCAGAAGGCCTAAATGGAGGATGTGCCCCTCAATAAGAGATGATGGATTTGAACTATGTATTTATTGAATCATACCTTATTTCAAAATCATCATCATTCTGAACTCTTGGATTATATTTAATTAAAATATCTGGGGAGATTTTACAAAAACATAAATTAATTATAGAAAGGTAAATTTCACAAAGGATGGGTAAGATAAGATAATTAGTAGATAGATTTTAGAAGTTCAAGAAAGAAATGATTGTTAAGGGGGTGGAGAAAAACACCGACACAGTTCGATACAATAAGTCTAACAGCACGTCAATCTTGCGGCACCGGAATGATTCCTTCAATGGACACTTCATCGCTTATCACCGGTAAGCTGTCAAGAAGTCCGAGCCGCTACAACGTGGATTCGGTTGGCAAGCCTAGAACGGACTGACGAATTGTCGCCGTCTGGCCTTTTATAGCCAATAGCTCGTCGTCAGGTCTATTTCCACTTCTTCGCCACAGAATTGGAAAGATGTGTAACGCCAATATCCTGCGGCAGGGAGTACATAATGAGGCCGCTATATTAATGCATTGGGCAGTGTTGTTTGGGATTTATAGATGGATGGATGGAAATCAAATCATTATTATCAGTGTGAGAGCGAAAGCAGACCCTACAATATTATTTATTATTCTCAAAATCAAAAAACATTTTACCTCAAAACATTACCCATGGGTCCATTAGTATGCATTCTAAATTTAGTTTGGCTTCGTCCATGTTTAGGTGGCTTCTGTAACGTTGCTGACAACCGAATTACATACAGACAGACTTTTAACGAATTATAATAAAAAGTTACGTAACAGCCTACCACAATAACTACTCGACTTAGCCACATGATATTTTCTGTGGGTACGGATATGACCCCGGATAATGTTCTTAGCAAATTAGATTTTTAAAAACACCTTCCAAAATGTGGGGGTTTTTGGTGCGGAGGGTAGGATTTACATACTAATTCATGCTAAAATAATCCCTTACTTTTTAATGACGTATTATGACGGAGAAAACAATATTTGGTTGTACTTTTTTTTAAAATAAATTCTCGAAATGTTTTGATTAGTGCGTATTTTGATGTAGTACGGTTAAGATATTGCTGTACAATTTCTGATGTAACTATTCTGCTGTAACGTCATTGATAAATCATTTCCAAACAGAAAAAATGGGGATTGGGGGTTATGTAGATCATTTGAAAGGAACTTTTATTTTTCACTTTATGGGACCAAAATCGATAAGGAACTTAAACTTTTATTTTTAGGAGTCAAAATCGGAGGGAAGATACTATTCAATTTTTGGGGTCAAAATATTTGTATTTCAATTTTAGGGGTCAACATCGAGAGGGGCTTTTTTCCCACTTTTAGGGATCGAAATCGTTAAGGAACTTTCGTTTTTCAATTTTAGGGGTCAAAATATGAGGAAAACTTTTTTTCCATTTTTGGTAAATTATCTATACTAGACTAAATAACCTAAGTGCCCGGCCATCTATTCTATATCTGCTCCACTTATCTTGGGGGGGGGGGCAGTTGAAGAAATGGAAGATTTAAAAATTAGTTTTCAAGGTGCCATCGTCTCCGATGTTTGCAATAAATAACACTGGTCTAAAACAAATCTTTCATTAGACGGATTATATTTTCGAAATCAACACCCACAACACGTCTTCTTGTATCACGTCACAAATCTTGTAATCCGGGTCGAAAATTGGTCTGAAAAACCTTTTCTTTTCCTTTTCCTATCAAGGTTGCAGTACAATTTTGTTGACCAGTGTAATTTAGAATTCCTCACTTGTCTGACTCATACAATTAGCCGACATGTTGGTGTATGCTGCTTCTTAGGGTTTTCTCAATCTCCAACGGCGTTCTCTGTCTATTATTCAAGTGTGGAATTCAACTTAATGAGGCGTTTCGCTGCTCAACAGAGACGCCGTATGGAAGTCCTTGCCTTACAATGAAATGAGTTAAACACATCTGCAAGCGTTGAATAAAATATAATTTCCTGACACTACCGGAACAGTTCTCCTCTTTGCATACGGACCGTAGACTGGATCATGTGAATAACAAGAATGAGTTCGATTATCCGAAAAACTCTTTGAATGTTAATGATTCTTCTCAAAATTATAGACAATATCTCGGGGATATACGCGTCAGATTAACAAAGACGAACATTCCCAAAACTCTCGCGGATATTGTCAAAGCCTGGTCTTTGGAGAGAGATTATATCATAAGTCTGCGCGATTTTGACTGAGCTAAATAAACACAGTCACATTCTGGTTACCGACCGTCAAACAAAACTGTCAACATAGCCATCTAGCCAATCAAACTTAAAAACTGAAGAAACCTATGTATCACGCGTACAAGGCACACCAATGGATCTAGAGGGCTGACAATTTAAACATTTTTTTCTTGACATAATGAGTAAAACCTTTTTTGTTTTTTGAAAATTCCCCCACAAAATAGGTTTTTAGTAGAGGATTCAATTTACAATGTAAGTTTATGCTAAATTGATCATTTGTGTCCGGCAGCGTTCACGCTTGTTTTTTCTTACCCCCCATAAATAGGTTTTTAGTGGAGGTTCAATTTGCAATGTAAGTTTACGATAAATTGGCCCCTTTGTGTTTGGTAGCATTCACACTTTCTTTTTTGAAAATGTGTACTTTTCTAGTGATTACTTCCCAACAAAAGGCGAGATAAACAACTTATTCATTGATCATCCATTTTTCCACTTGATCACCCCCCAACACGGCATGCTGCCAAAATACATTGGTCGTCACGTGATGGTTTCTATTGAGTGACTAATTATCATTTCATATTAGTTCCCCCTTAGGAATGTACTATTGACCCCCCCCCCATAACTTCAATTTCGTGATGCAAGAAAGAATCCGGGTGAGACCGCATGAGTTTCTTTTCGCTTTTTTGATATTCACGCAAGCTTCAATCACCACAAGCAATGTCTCACTAGGAAATATACGTAGCTACATCAATAAGTCCTAATGATGATAAAAGCATTTATTTTACACAACAAATATACAGTTTTCAACATAATCCCCTTCCTTGTCAATGCACTATTATTAGTTTTACCGTGTAACCTTTTGCTAGACTAGACGAACCAGAATTCTCCACGATACAAACGGTTGGTTTTACTTTTTAATAATGGTTAAGTAATAAATATGACATTTTCGTGTTAAGTGAGTTAAAACATGAAACAATTAAGAACTAATTTCAAGAACACATTCTTAGAATCCATTTCGTTGCTTAAAAGTCTGTTAAATGATATAAAGTTTTAACTATCATTATAACTTAATGACAGGGCCAGATGGTTTAGAGCAATATGAGCAAGCTAGTCTCGGGCAATATGGCTTGCTCATATTGCCCGGGACAAACTTGCTCAGTCTCGGGCAATATGAGCAAGTTTGTCCCGGGCAATATGAGCAAGTTTGTCCCGGGCAATATGAGCAAGCTAGTCTCGGGCATTGTCTAGTTAGATGATTCGCTAATGTAGTCAGTTCGATCGTCCTGGAGTTTTCCACTCTTGTGGCCTTTGTGCCAGACTAAACCAAGCTTAGTAGATATCAATAACTTAGTGACAATTTAAGTGCAATTTGAGAGGTTATTTAAATTTGTCCAGCTAGTACAATACATACACATTCAAACCTCATCTTTCACTTTGATCATGTCACATTAATACAGTTGCATGTGTAATTACGGTCGATTTGGATGTTAAAAGCGATATTTATAACATATTTTGTAACAAATCTCCAACCATTCAATTATCAAGCCAGAAGTAGTTATTTAACGACTTCACCACAAGGCAGAATGGGACACAAAATCGGTTTTAGTTTGGGATCCAACGCACGTACGTGTGTGCAACGCATGTTTACAATACGTGATGTTCCCAAGCAGTCACCCATCTAAGTACTGATCAGGCTAGACACTGCTTAACTTCGGTGATAGAAGGTGAACCGGTGATTTCAGCGTGATTTGACCGCAAGCCAGAAGTAAATGGTGTATCATAATCTTTTGTAAGCAACAGCAAATTAATGTACTATCAATATTTCTAATTACCCACTAGTAGTCGACACGATATCCAACTTAGTTTTAAATGACCGAAGAAAGTTCACCAATCACTTGTCTAAAAGACAGTAGCATTCTCGACAGCATTTGACACAAGTCGAAAAGGACATTTTAAACATGCTCCTTCATGATGACTCCAAGATTCACGGTGGGATTTCCTGGCCTGTATTAATTTGTAGGTGCTATACACGAGGAGTGAACAAGATCACATTGGTTTTAGAAAGTAGGGTCTACAACCAATGCGTCCTCCTGATAGTCACCTACGGAGCTAAAACATGGAACCTAACAAAGAGATTAGCTCTCAAACTCAGAACCATGCAATGTGTACATGTGATGTTGAGCATGATCCTCTCATGGAGAGATCACAAGACAGCACAGTATATTAGAAAGCAAACATGGTTTTGATATCGCTGATACCTAAGAAAGCTCAAATGGCAATGGGCAGGGCGTGTTGCAAGAATGTCAGACAACCGCTGGACATCATAACGGACAAAGTGGATCTCCAGTGATCTTATCCAAAATTGTGGCCGTCAAAAACTAAGGCGGCGCAAGGATTTAGACATTACGACATCACAGTTCAGAAGACGCTCAGGAAAGATAACTGCCAGATCTTGGCGATGTCTCTATGTTCAACAACGGACTTAAAACGGCTGTTGTGGCTGATGATGATGAATTTCCTGGCCACACACCGAATAAGATTTTAAGACATGACTTCAGCGGCTAATCCTTGGTTGTTTGTTTTTAAAATACGATAGTATAAAAATGGCCAAAAGTTATCCCCATTAATGGCTGAAAATAGCTGGAAATGAAAAAAATGACAAATCTAGCCAACTTTATAGTTACACAGGGTTAAGGTTAGGGGATATCTTAGATTTGAAGAACGGTATTTGAAGGGAACATAACATTTTTAGCTATAAAGTTGGCTGGAAATTAAAATTCTAGCCATGTTTAGCCATCAAAGGGGATAACCATTGGCAATCTTCATGCTACCGTATCGATCGTCTAATTACCAAGGATTACCCTTTATTTAATTACGATCGCTTCACTTTTTGATCGGACGATTTGATCTCACTATTGTTGGATATTTAAGTGGCCGTGGGCGGAGGCCACATATTTGACCCCCACAGGTGTTGAAAGTTATATCCACGAAAACAAAGTTATACCGGAAACAGACACACCTGGTGTTCAGGGGTCATAAACAGGATATTGACCCTGACTGCAGGTGGCGGGCTGGAAAATCAGCGTGGGCGTTCGAACCCGATAACAGCGACAGAGAGACGCCCTCGGAAGTAGAGAGACACAGGGCGCCCAGAGAGAGGCAGATAGCAGCTGGGCCTAGGAGCACGGGGCCAGTTCCCCTGTTGGG
>VCCN01000644.1:611848-626327 GCA_006491835.1 Architeuthis dux
GTCACATATCACACAGAGGCTGCTCCAATAGGGCTACAAGGCTGAAAATTTAAACATTTACTCAACATATCTAGAAAAATCTTCTTTTGTTTTTGAAAATCCTCCCTAAATAGATTTTTAGTGGGGATTAAATTTGTAATATAAGTTTATGCTAAATTGGTCCCTTAGTTTGTGTCCAGTAGTGTTCATGCTTGATTTTTGAAAATTCAGACTATTTTTAGTAGTCACTGCCCAACAGAAGTCGAGAGAAGTAACTTATTCATTGATCACATTTTTCCCAAATTTTTTTTATTGATCACCCCCAACACGGCATGCTGCCAAAATACGTTGCTCATGTGACGGTTTCTATTGAGTGATTAACCAAACCCGTTTTCCCCTTTTCCTTGACTTCCCTTTCTAATCAGGCATTAGCAAACCTGGTTGCTTCCATTTTGAAATTATGTCATTAAAAATTGATAATCCACCAGTGCAAATGGATCCCATTTTAAATTACATCTCTTTCTCGCCCCACCCTGTGTCCCCATAAAAATGACTGAGGGGGCAGGTGTGTTGAAATGCTAATTACAAAAATTAAGGCGCTAAGCCCACTTGGAAAGACATATTTCTCTATTTTTTTAATGCTTTTTTTTCTCAGCTTTTTGGAAGAAATGAAATATGTTACCATTAAGAAATGTTTGACAGCTTTTTATTATTAACTCATTGCCTTGCGAATGTTCTTGCTTAAAAATGGATCCATTTTGCAGCAACTGATGCAATCTGGTCCTTGAGCAAAACTAACCCAGAAGGAATAACATTTTGAAATAAAAACCTATAAAACAAATCTATTCTTCAAATGGTTCTTCAGACGATTGAACTCCTTGTTATTTGTGTTGTAAACACGATGTTTCGGATGATCCATTCTTCGACCTTCTTCAGGTTTAAAATCCGAGTGTGATGGGTTAAAGAAAGAAAATAGCCTAAAATTAGCAGTTCAACTTATACTCGGGTCAGTCAAAAATGGACCATACTTTTTCCTATATGAATACATCGTCAATAGACAGTGCATATTAGCGAGCGATAATGCCCGTTAAATCAATTCATTACCATGGTGTTTGTATGAAATGCTATGTAGGTAATATACAGTGCGTGTTGTGCGATATCCATTTTAAATCATTTTTTGCGGGTAGAATCACCATCACTGATGAGAATTTCACCTTTATGACCAGAAAATAACAATCAATATTCAAATGGTTCTTCGGATTATTGAACTCCTTGTTATTTGTGTTGTAAACACAACATTTCGGCCAATCCATTCTTCGGCCTTCTTCAGCTGTAAAATCCGAGTCTGATAGGATAAACAGAAGTTATGTTTAAAGGGTGGTAGCCCTTATAGCGCATGGTCCAAATAACAAGGAGTTCAATCATCCGAAGAACCATTTGAATATTATTTTGGTGACAGATTTGACAGATTGCCTTTTTTAAAATCAAAATTGGCTTTTCCTTTTTGGCCAACTTAGCCATAGCTAATCTCAAGTCCGTTAGCCAAAAAAAGCTGAATATGGCAACTTGATTTTGTATTTTGATCCAATTAACCCTTCGAAAACAGCCAGAGTCACCCCCTTCTACCTAATACTGTCTTACCAATTCTCATTTTGTTTGCAGTCCGCAGCATCGTGTCAATTCAAGTGTTCCTTTACCAGTGATGGAAATGGGTTTTGGGAACTAGGTATACGGTAAGGCTTGCTTTTGGGAACTAGCTATACGATAACATCTCCATTAGTAGACATTGATCATACAAAAAAAAAATGGAAATTGAGAAGTAGGTCTAAGCTGTACCCCCATGTAACCCCACTCCCAAAGTCTTTACCCTGGGGCCACACTTGCAAACACTCAAGTTAAACAAGCACAGCTGCCCAAGACAGTTTACATCTCAGTACTTTCCTCTTTACGCGTTTGACTCAAATAAATGTAATTTCAGATTGCGGCTTTGGAAATAATATAATGCTTATCTCTTCATCACTGTCGATGCTTTGTAACTTGCCAGGGACACCTGCAGGCAAAGAAAAACTTTTGGTTTTCGAACGTGTCATGACCTCAAAACCAAATGGGAGGGTGAGATGCTAACACCTTTCTGATTTTTCTGTTAGCTTCAAGTGAACAGTTCTTAAACAGCCTTCGATAAAAACCTGTTAAAATGCTAAAACAGAAAGAATACTAATAATAATTGCCATAGTCTTTCGTGTAGCTCGAAAGTAATGCAAAAAGCAGAGGGGATGATCCATAATATGGGGTTGCTTGACTGTCTCTGGAGGCCTTAACTGTATTGAAGGAATCAGGACCAACAAGGGATTTGAGAGCACAATATGCTACCTAGTTTAAGAGAATTAGGTTTAGTTCGAAGATCGTGGGTTCTTCAGTATGATAAAGACTTAAAGCATGCATCCCAAAGCATACAAGAATGGGTTAAAAGGTAAGAAAATGGTCAGTTTTAAACTGGCCAGCAATGAGTACTTGGAAAACTGCCATTGGGGAAAGGAATTGAAGAGCTTGAACAAATTGCACAGGGAGAACGGGAGAAACTACCAGCTGATAGGTGCAGGAAGCTTATAGATGGCTACAAGAAACGTTAGGATGCAGGCATCTTTGCCAAAGGGTGTGCTACTAAATATTAATGAAGGGTGGCTTTATTAATGTCCAGGTCCTATTTTATATTCCTCCTTTGAAATTACTACATATAATTGGAAAACAAACTTTCTTTTTGTTAAATTATTTTGGACATCATATTAAAATATTCTGATGATACAAATTTGGTAGATTTCCATCTATTTCTGAAAATATTATACAGGTTATACAAACATTCAAGGTTACCAATAATTGTGACCAGGAACTACGTATTGGGTTGTGTTTTGGAAAAGCATATGTATTGAGTTATATATGTATTAGGTTGGATTCCACTGGGGAAAGGAATCCAGCAAACATTCAAGAGCTTGAACAAATTGCAGAGGAAGAGTGGGAGAAACTACCAGCTGATAGGTGCAGGAAGCTTATAGATGCCTACAAGAAACATTTGGATGTAGTCATCATTGCCAAAAGGGTGTGCAGCCAAATATTAACGAAGGATGCCATTATTAATGTCCAGGTCATATTTTCTTTTTATTCCTTGTAATTACTAAATGTTGAAAAATAATGTTTTATTGTTTGTTAAATTACCTTGGACATCCTATTAAAATATTCTGATGATACAAGTTTGGTAGATTTCCATTTATTTCTGGAGATATGTACAGGTTATACAAGGATTGGTGCCCTGAACCTTCTCTTCAAGTTGAAAATGTTTTTGTTAAATTACTTTGGACATCTTATTAAAACATTCTGGTAATACAAATTTGGTAGATTTCCATTTATTTCTGAAGATATTGTACATTCGAATTTTGGATGGTCCCTTTCATACGCTTTAATGTAGGGTGTAACTGATATATAATTGATTATCTCAGATCGAGAAAAAAAAACTATGCCGTAAAAATATAATAATTCTGAACATGGCAGCTTTTAATGTAGTGTTTCGGCACAAGAAGTCGTGGACAAAAGGGGAGACGACCCCCCTTCCCATTTGTTGATCGCTAGGGAAAGAGAAAGCTCCACCCTTATAGTTATATTTTAAAAATCATGCATATATGTTGTGTATATCAACGTGATGAAGTATAAAAATGAAAATTTCTCGTCACATGCATTTCGAGTTTTTATCCCCCCCCCAATCTCGGCCCCACCCCTTTCTAAGAACTAGAAACGCCACTGGTTCCAATAATTGTGACCTGAACTATGTATTGAGTTGTCTTGGAAAAGCATACGTATTGAGTTATATATATTAGGTTGGATTTGCATCCCTTTTACATCGGTAAGCCTGTCTAGTGTGACAGCCGCTCTATCGTTTGTGCTATTAGAGCCATCATTTGTAGAAGAACAGATACACATTAAAGATAATATTAATACATTAAAAGTTGATAAAATAAATTAAAATTGACCACCTTCAGTTAATGACTTTAGTGGAATATGTTTTAGTCTGCAAATCGCAGTATAAAAGGTTATTACTTACATTGGAATGCTCTCTTATTACGTATTACTTTGTTAATCAGTGCTACCCACAACACTGGTTTATTGCTGGGTTTAGGTTATTCATGTGTTCTGACATTCATATGTATTTTGCACATGCATATTCCCCCTCAACGTTTTTTTGTCTTTTATCGTATTTGTTCTTTTATCGTATTTGTTCTTTCAATTCTTTTTTACTCTTTGTAGATCCTGTGTTTTGGTTTTTGGTGCCTATTTGAAATTATTCACTTGCCAATGACATTGGAAGAGGTATATGTATTCACTCGTATCTGTCTGTCTGTCTGTCCACACAATATCACCAACATTTCTCAATGAATCGCAATCAGATTGTGTGGGGAATTGGCTACGAAACAAGTGATTGAATTCTCCTTCCCTGCACCGTAGCTATATGTCCACAGAACACGGTATCTCCAAACGTTTTCAATGTATTGCAATGACATTTGTTCGTAGAGTAGATCATGGGTTAAGAAGAACATCTCAATTTCCAGGTTCACATAATATTCGTGCCTAAAATACGAACGTGCGAGTAGAGAAGCCAGCAAAGTGTAGGATTAAAAGACTCCTGCCTACCATGTGAACTTCGTTAGCTCAATCGGGAGAGCAGAACCTGCATATACGGTTGCTTCCAGGGTGGATGCGGGTTCAATACCCGCACGGAGCTCGTTTCTTTATTCACATTTACGATTTAGGCCGCTCGTTTAGCAGTCGTTCACGCCGGCGCCGGGCAAATATAGGTTTCTCAACTAATATTTGTGTCTAAATACGAACATGGGAGTAGAGAGACCAGCAAAGTGTGGGATTAAAAGACACCTGCCTGTCATGAGAACTTTGTTAGCTCAGTTGGTAGAGCAGAACCTGCGTATAATGTTGCTTCCAGAGTGGATACGGAGCTCGTTTCTTTATTCAGATTTACGCCGCTCGTTTAGCAGACGTCTACACCGGCGCCGGGCAGATATAGGTTCTCAACTAATAAATGTTTTCATAATTATCATATTCTATCGGATATGAAATGCTCCATCATTTGATTTCATACTGTTGGCATAGAGGACCACATTATATTCGTGCCTAAACACGAACAAGGGAGTAGAGAGACCAGCAAAGTTTAGGAGTAAAAGTCATTTACGCCACTCGTTTAGCAGTTGTTCACACCGGCGACGGGCAAATATAAGTTCTCAACTCTATTTCCCAAAACCCATTTCCAGCACTGGGTAGATATAGGATCTTTTTACAGTTACCTCTTATGCATTGTAACTATTTGTAAACCGATTCAGTTTAATGGCGTTTGCAGAGATATGCGCTCTCTGAGTGGCTTCTGTCTTTTTTTTTTTCGTCCGTCAGTTTCTCAGCTCGAAAGTTTTAACAGAAAACAAAATTACAGGTATCACCTGTTTTAAAGGTGGTTTTCGAAACTGGTTCCGTTCCCCTGGGTCGTCGTTTCTCAACAAACCCGCCTGGTATGAAGTGAGATCTTAGCACTTACCAATTTCCCAAGCCTTTATTGACTTCTTGAGAAGAAAGAACCACAACGTGTAACACCATCTGTCATCGTGATGTTTTCTCTGATAAATTTCAGTATTGGCTGTTCGGGGCCCCCGAGACAAGGGTGTGGCACGATGGGAAGATTGAGTACCGAGTGTAAGTAAACACCGAAACAAAGCAAGATAACCAAAAGAAAATATCCTTCTCTCTCTTCGCACGAGGCTCGAAAACAATCGACGGCGAAAGCCGAACGACTGGAAACTTATTGCAAATGAGATGAGTAGTGTTGGGCGGCTGAGCAGACCTATTAGATTTACGAGAAAGACACGACAAATAGTCAAGATGATGTGCGAATAGTTCAAAAATCAAAAATAGGTTGGCAGAAAGGAACAAAAAAGACAGCTCTGGTTAGCAACTCAATAGAAACCGTCGGGTGACCAATGTATTTTGGCAGTATACCGTGTTGGGGGTGATCAATTAAAAAAATTGGAAAAAGGGTGATCAATGAATAAATTACTTCTCTAGCCTTATGTTGGATCACTAAAAAGTTATAATATTAATAAAAAAGCGTGAAAGCTGCCGGACATAAACTAGGGACCAATTTAGCAGAACCGTACATTGCGAATTCAACCCCCAGCAAGAAACCTATTTTAGGGAGGGATTTTTAAAAAAGGGGGTAAATGTTCAAAATGCGGCCTGTACGCATGATACATAGTCAGCTAGTCTAACTTGAACACTGAAGAAACCTATGTTGACAGTTTTGGGGGTGATCAATTAAAAAAATTGGAAAAAGGGGTGATCAATGAATAAATTACTTCTCTAGCGTTTTGTTGGGCCGTCACTAAAAAAAGTTCGAATTTTCAGAAAACAAGCCTGACTCACACTAAGGGACCAATTTAGCATAAATTACATTGTAAATTGAACCCCACACTAAAAACATGCGGTGAATTAAAAAAAAGTTTGTTTCTGGACATAAGGACTAAATGTTTAATTTTCAGCTGTCTAGCTCGATTGATGTGGCCTATACGGGCAACACATACATAGATAGCTAGCTAGCCTCACTTGAAAACTGAAGAAACCTTTGTTGACAGTTTGGGTGACAGTTTCTAATACTTACATAGATAGATAGAAACCTTGGGGAGGAGATCGATAAAAAGATAAATTGTTACTGCCTTTGGGTGTCTTACATTTTAAAATATACTACTTTTCAGACTACCATGGGAACAGGAAGCTTGTGAGCTGTTAAAGGACTCTTTACCTGGACTCGAATACAGGCCACTGACTCGAATGCCAAACTGGCTATCGCTAGGCACACTGAGTAGGTGAACACTGGGATTAATATATGTACAGCAATAGTTTTGAATAGTGCAATTTTGATTAGTACAGGGTTGATGTAGTACGGTTACGGTATTGCTGTACAAATTAATGTAACTAAGTATAAGCTGTGAGCGTTTTGATGAAGCACGGTTAAGGTATTGTTGTACATATTAATGTAACTAAGTATAAGCTGTGAGTGTTTGGATGAAGCACGGTTACGGTATTGCTGTACAAATTAATGTAACTAAGTATAAGCTGAAAAAAAACCCCATTAAATTATAATTTAGCCAGGATTTTGAAAATGGTTTAAACAGCCGTTACATCAAAAGGCATACACCAATACACAAGGCGGAACTACGTTCATAAAAATGTTAATTTTAAAATGTCATAACTTTCATTATATTAGGCTCCAGAGTTTCTCAACCTCTTTTCATATCGCCTCCTTTGGGGTATTGCTTAAAGCAATCACCCTCACCCAAAATAAAATTATTAATGAAATTAAAATGCCATTTTACCTCATCATCAGCCATTACAAGTCCACTGCTGGACAAAGGCCTTTCCCATCTCCTTCCATGACTGCCTATTTTGTGCTAACCTCTGCCAAGTCTTACCGGCAAACCTTTCTATCTCGTCCCCCATCTATTGTCATCTCTCCTTGCTGGGTGGCCAGCCCATCTCCATTTTAGCTGCTTAATTAGTTGTACAATATCCTTCACTCTAGTCCATGTTGTTCTTTTTCTAGGACAGTTAAAATGTTGACCTAACGGCCATACACCAGAAGGCATACACCGATACAGAAGTTTCAGAATTAATATTTTATAACGTCTAGAACACTGAAATTGAAAATATTTTTCCTTTTCATAGTTGATTGTTAAATTATAAAAAAAGACCTTTAACAATGTGGGTTTGATCAGTATGGCCACTTTTGAAACGAATTAACCGCACTAATCAATATATACCTGTATAAGCACATTCAGATTCAATGGTGTAACCCAATGACTGCAAACGTATGGCAAAGGAGATGACTAGTGTCAGGCGACAGAGCAGACATATTAGATTTACGAGAAAGACACCAAAAATAGTCAAAATGTGTGAAGAGATCAAAAGTCAAAAATAGGTTAGCAAGAAAGTACAAAAAAGATAGATAGAAACGGTGGGTGGGGAGATCGAAAGATACATTGTTATTGCCTTTGGGTGTCTTCAATTTTAACATACACTACTCATCAGATTGTCATGGGAACAGGAAGACCGTTAACTTTCAAAAGGCAGATACTTATCTTCAGAGGTGTAGTTCTAACAAAAGAAATAGGGGAACGCAGGACTGTCCGCTCTCGGGAGGAGAGAAGCTTCACTCACTGGAGAAAATGTTTTAAAATTTAACTAATTTTAGAGACGTTTTGATTGATTGATTTGTTTAGCGGCATATCAACCCTTGAAGGGTCATTTAATGTCGAAATCAGTTTAATATTCTTAAAAATAGCGACTTTGGTGCAAGGTTATTTATTTTAACTAGTCTTGCAACTTTGGTGCAAGGTTATTTTTTTTAACTCGAGTCTTGCGACTTTGATGAAAGGTTATTTTTTTTAAATGGTCTTGTGACTTTGGTGAAAGGTTAATTTTGTAAATAGTCTTGGGACTTTGGTGAAAAAACAGGTGGCCCCGGGTTTTTTTTTGGGGGGGGTATTTTAGGCCCCAGCCGACAGACGTTTTGAGGCCCCATGGTATGAGTATATATACTGGCTAATTGTTCATATCAGTGAATTGTTCAAATAGACAAGTTTAGTAGTATATAGATAGTGAGGTGTGATTTCCTGCCAGGCTGCGCAAGGGAGCAAATGCCACGAGTTACCTCCCTTGCCACAAACCCCTAAAACGGAAGTGAGTCCCCGGTCATGCGCCAGGCAGACCGGAAAAAATAAAGAAGACCGCTCGGAAGCGAGAACACAACAGTTCTCTCGCTGACGGCGATCAGTAAGCATCACATTCGTCTTTGTACTTTGTTTCATCCTTTTCCCTTTCAGTGAGACTCCCACGAGCTGGGAGACACTACATGAGGGAACGCCGTTCGCACACGTCCCCACAGTACTGCTTGTCTGGAGATATTATCTTTACCTGGGCTTGAACGCAGGCTGCTAGTTCCAGTGCCAGTGCCAACCGATGAGCACACTGGGATTAATATATGTATAAGTATATTGCGATACTCAAATAGATAGTAATAGACTATGATCAGGACGCTCTACATGTCACGCCATGCTCTTCGAGCTGGTCACCTAGCAAGAAGAGATAACAATAGATGGGGGGGGGGAAGACTAACCAATTGGTGCCCATGGGACAGTAAACGCAGTAGGAAAAGACCAGACACAAGAGGCAGGGACGAGATAGAAAGGTTTGCCGGTAGGACGTGGCAGAGGTTAACACAATCTAGGTCGTCATAGATGAAGATGGGAAAGGCCTTTGTCCAGCAGTGGACTTATGACTGATGATGATATTGCGATACCCAAAAAGATAGTAATAGACTATGACCAGGACGGTCTACATGTCACGCCATGCTCTTTGTGCTTTACAACGTGTTGTGGTTTGAATTAAGAGTGGTCAATTCCCAAGGCTGGAAAGCTCAGTCTGGCCTACTATTTACCCTTAGCTAGGGGAGAAGAGATGGATTCACGCCTTACCCAAGAACCTTAGTGCAAGTGAACACACACTGTCCCAGGCAGAGCTTGAACCCGGCCCTCCGATTCAATTTACCGAGCCGCTAACCATTAGGTCACCCGCACCCCCAGACTATGTCTTGCTGCTGGAACTAGGCAGACAGGGATGAGAGACCAAGACTGATGACGTATGCAACTCTCCCCCACTGTCATCCAAATCAAGCGCAAGTCATGATTTTAGACACTGTTTACTCAGAACTCATCTTCGAATACGAAGACCATCAATAGATGAACATCATCAATATAGATTCTGATAAATACAAACCGTAATTGATAATATATCTGTGAAGAAATACTTACATATAATATAAACCATATAAAAAAATCAAATAATCTATATTATTAAAATACAAATCAAACAATCTATAATTAAGCAGCAGAAATGGAGATGGGCTGGTCACTAGTCAATGGGGGGAAAGACTAACGCAATAGGAAAAGACCAGACACAAGATGGAGGAACGAGATAGAAAAGTTTGCCGGTAGGACGTGGCAGAGGTTAGCACAATCTAGGGCGTCATGGAGGAAGATGGGAAAGGCATTTGTCCAGCAGTGGACTTATGACGGTGATGATGATGATGATATTGCGATACTGAAATAGATAAAGCGCAATTCATGATTTCAGATACTGTTTAGTCAAGCTATGGTCATCTTCGAATACGAACATCATCAATAGACTAAGAGATTCGAATAAATGCCAATCGTAATTGATAATAATTTATCTGTGAAGAAATACATACATATAAAAACAATCAAATAATCTATATTATATTGTGAGATATATCCTACACTGAAAGATTAAAACTTAATCTAGAGACCCTTGAATACAGAAGAAAACGTGCTGACCTACTAGGTCTATAGAATCCGGAACAACAGAGTGGATACTGACGTTCATTGCTCAAAATGCCGACTTCATCTATCTGCAGTAAAACCAGAGGACACAGCCATAAACTACAAATTCAGACCTCCACTGGTGTTAGAAAAAGATTCCCCTCGACAAGATTGGCAAACGCGTGGAACAGCCTAAGTGAAAAGATGGTCATATCCGAGAATATCAATATTTCTATCTCTCTCATAGAAAGAGTTCAGAGGAGAGACACCAAGACCATTCCGAGATTGGGAGATATATTCTACACTGAAAGATTAAAGCAACTTAATCTAAAGACCCTTGAATACAGAAAAAAATGTGCTGACCTACTAGAAGTCTATAGAATCCGGAACAAAATACATAGTGTGGATAGTGACGTTCATTGCTCAAAATGCCGATTTCATCTATCTGCAGTAAAACCAGAGGACACAGCCATAAACTACAAATTCACACCTCCACTGGTGTTAGAAAAAGATTCCCCTCGACAAGAGTGGCAAACGCATGGAACAGCCTACGTGAAAAGACGGTCACATCCGCGAATATTAATATTTAAAAAAATAATCTTTATTCTGATATCGGACATACCAAATTTAACTACCATTTTTCTTATTAGTTTAATCCCAGCCCAACTACACTGGAGCTGGCTTAATGACGCAATTAACTGCTGTCAAAAAAGTATATATCCAGAATCATTTCTCTGTATGTTTGTCCGTCGAAAACGTGCATCCGGGTGATGAGTCATCGGTTGATTCCAGCTTAAGTTGATTTCGCTGGATTGGAGTAGTATTTTTGAGCTTGCTTGGGTCATATCTAGTGATGATTTCTGGCTGTCCCGGTCTTTGAATTTGTGAACGAGCAATAATAATAGAATGCCACTGGGTTCGAGTAGTCTGAGCGCTGATGCAAGGTTGTGGTGTCATTCACTCTATAGTCGATGCAAGGTTGTGGTGTCATTCACTCTATAGTCGAAACATGGTTGCTGAAGACGAGCGCTGTCAAAGTTGCTGAATGCTTCAATGAGCATTACAACTTTTCTATTGTTATTATGTTTGAACAATCTAAGCGTCGATGTTTGAACTAGGCAACTTTCACTCCAGGGACGAGGTTATCAAGTAAGCAATAACTCACAGATGGATAGACTGGTAGGTCAGGATGTTTACACTAGATGTGTAACCTAATTAGCTACCACCTGTAGTAGGGAGTGGTTGCCATAACATAATAAGGACATTGTGAAAGAGGCATAGGCCCTTGGCTAGACGACAATCTAGTCAACAATACAGTTCGTATGTAGGTAGGTTTGTAAGTAATTATAATTCTCGTTGGGGGATTGGCATGTCATGCTTTCTTTTCTGTAATGTTTAGATGGAACATTATCATTTGGTCTGAGGCGTTGTGGTTACAATAAAAGCAACAAAAAGTACGCGTTCAATAGTTCGACCAACTCTTTGGACAGGTCTGGTTAGTCGCTCAATAGAAACCGTCACATGACCAACATCTTTTGGCAGCATGCCATGTTGGGGGTGATCAATTAAAAGATTTGAATAAGGGGTGATCAAAGAATAAGTTACTTATTTCGCCTTTGATTGGTCATTAAAAAAAGTCTGAATTTTTCAAATAAACCAGCGTGAATGCAGGACACAAACTAAGGGACCAATTTACATAAACTTACATTGCAAATTGAACCCTTCACTAAAAACATATAGTCCGGCGGCCAGCAGAGGTTACCGTGCACCCCCCTCCCCATGATTCTATATTTAAGGTACCAAAATGTTCCTTAGGATGTCCTCTTTCAGAAAAAAAGATGTTCCCAAGAAAAAAGTTGGGAAGGACTACCTCATTCGCATAAAACAAAATGGCCGCCAGCACACACCAAAAAGATAGAATTTCATATCTCGTCTCCCAGTTGACATATCTGAGTACTTTAAAAGGCTAAATCATAGTTTCCAGACATGAGGAATTCGAAAATATACTTTATTTAATTTATAAGTATTTTAGGATTGTACAAGGAAATTCCAAGTTTACTTTATAGGCAAAATTATGGATTTAATTTACGAAGGATATATATATATATAGATATCGTTGGAAGGAGAATCTCCCCGGCTTTCCAACGGTGTATCTTGTCAATTTGTATCTATTGGGCTTAACAAGTTACAGCTCAAATCATGAAGCTAAATATTCAGCATTTTACGAAGAAAACTTCAAGTACACAGTCCAAAGTCTATAGATCGTAGAATTATTTTTTGTTGGGAACATCTTTTTTCTGAAAGAGGATATCCTAAGGGAACATTTCGGTACCCTAAATGTAGAATCACGGGGAGGGGGGGTGCACGGTAACCCCAGCAGGCCCCCGGGCTACTTTGGGGGTGTACTTTCAAAATCTTTCCTAGACATAATAGTACATTTTGATATTTTCAGACCTCTAACTCCATTGGTGTACGCGTGATACATAGCTAGCCGGCTAGTCAGACCAACTTAAAAGCTGAAGAAACCTATGTTGACAGTTTTGGTTGACGGTTTCCAATACAACGATTGGGTGGCTGATGTTCTCCGTTTTGCGAAATAGAGAGTTACGCATTTAGAGTAAATTAAAAGTAATGTTCAACGAAAAGGTCCCCCCAAAAAGGTCATAAAGATAGAAGGAGATGCTCTAGAAGAGGTTGATGAATACATCTACCAAGGAAAGGTAATACAGTTAGAGACAGACCATGACTGCGAAATAAAACGACGCATAACGATAGGTTGGAAAGCATTCGGCATGAATAGAGACATTTTGAAGAGCACCTTACCAATGTGCTTAAAGCGTAAAGTACACAACGGTTGCATAATACCAGCCATGACTTACAGATGCAAAAAATGGGAATTAACAAAACGAGCTGAAAACCAACCCAGAATAGCACAGAGAGCCATGGGAAGAGCAATGCTAGGAATAACTCTAAGAGATAGAAAAAGATCAACTTGGATCAGAGGGAGGACTAGATTGAAGGATATTATACAAATAAGCAGCAAAAATGGAGCTGCGCTGGCCACCTAGCAAAAAGAGATGACAATAGATAGGTGGTTTCAAATATCAGTAGGGAAATGTTATAGTCCGGAGCCCAGCAGGGGCTAGCGTGCACCCCCCCCCACATGATTCTACTTTTAGGGTACCAAAATGTTCCTTAGGATGGTCTCTTTCAGAAAAAAGATGATCCCAAGAAAAAAGTTGGGAAGAACTACCTCATTTGCATAAAACAAAATGGTCGCCAGCATACACCAACAAAACAGAATTTCATATCTCGTCTCCCAGTTGACATATCTGGAGTGGAGAGTTTACTCCCCTGAATTAGGTGAGGATTGTTATTGTTGTTGCGGGAGACAGAGTCCCCTTCAACTTGGACAGTAGATAGATTTTAGAAGTTCAAGAAAGAAATGGTTGTTAAGAATTGGAAAGGTGTGTAGTGTTAATATGTTGAGGTGGAGAGAGACAGAGAGTCAAATGAGGCTGGCATATGATGGATAGATAGATAGATAGATATGAATAGAATGAAATTGATTGATAGCTATGAACAGATTGATACCGAAAGAGAGATAGTTGTGTTTTCAATTAAGAGATGTCATTCTCCTAGACTGGTTGCCTCCCAAGGCTAGATAACCTAGTCTGTCCTCCTATTTTACCCATAGCAGTAAGTGGGCAGAGATGGATGGATGCATGCCTTTCCGCAGGGCATTAGTGTGAATTGAAGTTAATAGCCTCCGTCTGATTTTGAACTCGGCTCGCTGTTTCCATTGTCCAGGCTGTTAACTGTCATGCCACACGCACAACCATACAAGAAAGCCTGGTACCGCACGCAAGATACGTTCCAGGTAAAGAGCGTGCGGTAGGAGGAATGCATGTAACAACCTGGCACATCTTCTTGCTGACATTATTAATCTTATTAACAATCTTTTATGTATAATTGAAATAATTGTATGTGTTATTAAATTTTGTCTTAATGTTGGTGCGTGCCGTACAAACCAACAGCGTACAATATCAGACCATTATTTT
>VCCN01000644.1:638300-648412 GCA_006491835.1 Architeuthis dux
CACACACGGTATATTCTTCCTAAGAATAAGAAGGTGGGGAAATGTGAAAGATAAGGGGGGAATAGTTGAAGAGCCATTCTTATATGATATTCACTCATCTTTAATATTTTAGTTATTCCTATATTAGAATAGACGTGTAAAGAAAATAAACACCATTTAGCTATTACAATGAAAACACAGAAACGACATAATATTAATCTTTTAACTCCCATATATATTGAGATATAACTAATATAAGTAAGAGAGGAAAAGAGAGAGAATAGCAGGAGACAGATTTTATTCAATAATGCCATGCTCACGGTTTGTACACAGCTGTAGATTTTTCCCGTATGTCCGGCCGTACGAAACTTATCACTCGGGCTCTTTCTACCAAAGAATAGCTGGGCTTCTCTGAAACCTCACAGTTGTGGCTACCAAGAAGCAAAATGTTTGATGCGATTCAATAAACCCATAACAAACAAGAGATTTTCCGACAGCAAACATCTGTTGATGCGCGTTCGATAGCCGAGCTGAAGCGGTCAAGTAGCCACGCTGCTTATTATAGCAGATGAAGACTGAAGAAGGGAAGAGGGGAAAAGGAACAGACTGGGGGAAATCTGGAGGGTTCCTCGAGAAGGAGACGAACGAATCCAGGAGACGAATCGGATTGGAATTTGACGCTCTTCGATTGGTTAAGGCAACAAGATGAGTGGATTTGGATTTAACTGAGAGTTGGACCGCCTGCCATTTTCATTTGGGGGCCCGGGCGTCTTATGGTCCTTTCTCTTTTTTTTTTCCTTACTCGATTAGTGTGCACTTGTCTTGAACTCTCCTCTCGTTTATCATCATAGTTTATCTGAATCTGGCTCTCCCTCCCTCCCTCCTGTATTTGCTTTATATTCCCCCTCTTTGTTTATATTCCTCTTTATTTTATCAATAGCTTTGTCAATTCCTTCTTTTGAAATCCCTACTTTCACTTTCTCATACTCTATACGTTTTTCGGATTAGAAACCATCTACTGACACTGTCAAAATAGCTTTCTTCAGTTTTCAAGTCGGTCCGGCTGGCTAAGTATCACACGTACAGGCCACACCAATGGAGCTAGAGGGCTGAAAAATTAAACATTTACTCATGTCTAGAACAAAAAAACTTTTTTTTGTTTTCTTTAAAAAATACCCCAAAAATAGGTTTTTAGTGGGTGGTTCAATTTGAAATGTAAGTTTATGCTAAATTGATCCCTTAGTTTGTGCCCGGCAGCATTCACGCTTGCTTTTTGAAAAAAATCAGACTGTTTTAGTGATCACTGGAGCTAGAGGGCTGAAAAATTAAACATTTACACATTATGTCTAGAAAAAAAACTTATTTTTTTGTTTTCTTTAAAAAATACCCCAAAACTTAGTTTGTGCCCGGTAGCATTCACGCTTGCTTTTTAAAAAAAAAATCAGACTGTTTTAGTGATCACTGCCCAACAAAAGGCGAGAGAAGTAAGTTATTCTTTGATCAATTTTTTAATTGATCACCCCCCACACGGCAAAAAGCATTAGCTTAAGTGACGGTTTCTATTGAGTGATTAACCGGACCTGCTACTCTTTTCAAACTCTCCCTTCTCACAGGAAATCAATATCGTATTTCTTTCTCCTTACTCTCTTTCTGATCGGTCTGTTTATTTCCCAATATCTCATAACACGTTGCCTTTATTCTTCCAATTTGTCCATTACCTCCTAATCCAATTCATGTTATCGGTCTTCGTGTCTCTCTTTTCTTTACTACCTTTTTAACTGCGACAAAAGTCGACAATTCTATGAATGCAAAACAGTTTTTCGTTCAGACCAAATTTGAATAGGTTCATAGCGTTCAAAAGAAAGGAGGGATAGAAAGGGGAATATTTTTCTTTTTCACGTCACACTACGTCATATAATTCTTTTTTTGTTTTAAATCAATTCTCGAATTAAAAAAATGTGACGTCAGAAAAAACGTTCGTAATTTAAGAAGCTAAAACATTTTTAACCTCATATTGTAAGCGTAGAGTTATGACCTATAACTTATGAGGAACACAGATAGATGTACACTTCTTAGATATAAACGAAAATGTAGCAAGGCTTGAGAAAACCAGTTAGTGTCCATTTTAGAGTCTTTTTTAAAATCTCTTAACAGCTTTACATTATTCTTTCTTAAATCAATTGGAAACAAATAGTTTTATTACAGAAACAAATCTTGCCAAATGGTATCAAAAATTGTGTAAACGACGTTGCAATGTTCTTTTTCTTGTTATATTTCTGCTTATTCATCTACTTCCTCGCAGAAAAACGTACGCTGCAAGGTTTTCTAAACTTACTCGGTAATTTTTCGATTACAGGTTACATTATGTTGGTTTCCTTTTTACGTTACTTTGTCGCTTTTACGAAAACATGCGAAAAGCTAGAAGAGCTTTGGAATCCAAAGCAACTTTCACTTTCACTATCATACTCTGTTTCTCGTATTTCTCTTTTCAAGCTCTCCCTTCACACAGGAAATCAATAAACTTTTTCTTCCTCCTTACTCTCCTTCTGATCGGTCTGTTTATTTTCCAATATTACCTTTATTCTCCCAATTTGTCCAATACATCCTAATCCAATTCTTGTTATCATTCTCCGTGTCTCTTTTTTTCCATACTACCTTTTTATATTTCTGATTATTCAGATACTTCTTCGCAGAAAACGTCCACTGCGAGGTTTGCTAACTTCCTTCGTACTATTTCTATTACAGGTATACCCCGCCTTTCGAAAGTTCGCTTTACGCCAGTAAAAATGCGAAAAGAGCTTTGAAAACCCAACTCACTTCAACTTCCACTTTCTCTTTTCAAACTCTCCCTTCTCACAGGAAACCAATAACCTTTTTCTTAATCCTTACTCTCCTTCTGATCGGTCTGTTTATTTTCCAATATTAGCTTTATTCTCCCAATGTGTCCATTACTTCCTAATCCAATTCATGTTATCGTTCTTTGTGTCTCTCTTTTCGTGGAGAGGCATTGCGTACCATTTTAAAAGTATTTGGTATAACTCGGCGGTGGATTGAACCACGGCCTGTTATCGTTCTTCGTGTCTCTTTTCTTTACTACTTTTCACTTCAACTTTCACTTTCAAAACTCCCTTCTCGCATGAAATTAATTGCCCTTTTCTTACTCTCCCAATGTGTCCATTACTTCTTAGCACAATCCCTGTTATCATTCGTGTCTCTCTTTTTATTACTACCATTTTATATCTTTGATTATTCAGCTACTTCTTCGCAGAAAACGTCCACCGCGAGGTTTGCTAACTTCCTTCGTACTATTTCTATTACAGTTATACCCCGCCTTTCGAAAGTTCGCCATACGCCAATTTGTTGCATTTACGACAGAAAAAGTAAGAATGCGAAAGAGAGCTTTGAAAACCCAACTCACTCCAACTTTCACTTTTCAAACTCTCCCTTCTGATTCAAGAATTCAATAACCTATGTATTTCTCTTACTCTCCCAATATCTCATACCTTTATTCTCCCAATGTGTCCATTACTTTTTAATCCAATTCCTGATATCGGTCTCCGTATCTCTTTTCATATTTCTGCTTGAGAAGTGGCCGATCGGTTAACGGCACAGAGAATGGACTTGTAGTGCCGAGTTCAAACTCCAACTGAGGCAGTTTGTATTCACTTCGCACTAATGCCCTTGGGAAAAGCATGAATCATCTCTCCCCTGCACGGAGAATGGACTCGGTGAGCTGGACGCGTTTTCGGCTTATTTTTCTTAATTCTTATTCCCCTGCTTTAAATCCCTTTATCACGACTTTTATCGACTTTCTTTTGACATTCTATTCCATTCTCTATAATGCCTGACTTCGTTCTATCTGACCATCGTATTTTCCCACGCAGCTTTAAATCCAGCAATAAGATTTAACCATTTCTTTCTGTTCCTTTAACTTCTTTAGCATCTCCTTCTCTTCTTTTGTGACAAGGGATATAGAAGACCAATGAACTGGAGACTAAAACGTCTGGGGTTTCACCCAAGATTTATTGCTGTTTTTTACCGATTCTGTTTCAATGAATGAATACCGTATTTCCAGAGGCGGCCTTTTGACTACGATCAAAGTGTAGTATCTGTTCTTCGAAACCGCCATGGCCTCGAAGTTCAGAGAACCACGGCGTTTCGGGGGATCCTTGTGGCATGCTCGGGTATCGTCCTGGGAGAAGTTGCACAGAATATCTTGGCCAGCTGGTCGGGAGGCGATCACCATTAGCATGCTCATTCGTCCTTAGAAGCTTTTGTGATCTCCACCCCCCCTTTTTATCCCGGTCCTCGTGGCATTTGTCTCAGTGACAGGGATTTAGTATTCTCCCCCCTCAAGTATCTAGTCACGGAGACATGTGATCCCCTCTACTGAATTCGGCACTAAATGACCCACCAAGGGTCGATGTGTCGTTAAACAAAACAAACCGTATTTCCCGACTGATGAGACGCTACAACTAGTAGTCACACCCTATGATTAACTAGGTATTTTTCGGAAAGAATATTTGAGGATTAAATAGCTAACCGTAATGGGATTCGTATGGGCTGCAAAACCCCTCGCACCAACTTGACCTTCTAGTGCTAAGACGCAAGGTGATTTCCGAGGGCATTGTCCAGGGAAAATGTGTCTTATCAGCCGGGAAATACAGTATGTATAATCAACAAGTCAAATCAGTTACTTGGCGATTTGAAAGAAAAGCGAAGGGAGCATGCTAGAAACGTGAAACATCTAACAATTATATTGCGGGAAATATGGATAGAGTATGGATATTAATAATAAATAAACAGATTTAATGTATTACTTTCTCGCTGGTGTTTGTTGTGTGGATGTAAGGGAATCCGACAGAATGGTAGATGTGAGTAGACAATGTGGAAAAGAAAGATTGAGAAAAGCGTGTTATGTCTCAAACATTTATTATCATGAAGATAAACCGTTATGCATTTCGTCGCTGCAAGTCACCTCATCAGAAGAAATTTGAACATTGCAGAGAACTGAGACTATCCATGCCGGGTAGAAGAAATGAAATGGTGTTCTTTCTTTTCCACATTCTCTAATCACATCTACCTTTCTCTCTGATCAAATTTCTTTGTAAAGTTTCCGTTATTTGGTCTTCAGTTTTCTGTATTACGCTTTTTAAATTATCGTATTAGCCAGGGTTTACAAGTTACAGAAATACATTGAATAATGCCGTTTTGATTAGTGCGGGTTTTGAGGTACTACGGATATGGTATGGCTGTGCACATTAATGTAACTAAATATGAGTTGAAAATAAAATTCCATTAAATTATAATAAATATGAACAGAGTGGTTTTGAACAGTACGGACAATTTTGGAACAAATTAATTGCACTAACCAAGGTATGGCGGAAACGTATTTGCCGGTCTATAAAGACGTAGGGTTTACACGTTATTTCTTTTCTTTTGTTCTCCCCCCCCCTCGAACCCTCTTTCACAATTCTTCACTCCTTTTTCGTCTCCTTCTCTTACCATCTTTCCCCTTCTTTGTGACCGTTAAGCCTTACTCTCCTCTTATCCCTTTCTCTTTCTCTTCTTATTTAAATCCCACTCTTTCCAAAAGAGCTTTGTTTCAGTTCCCCCTCCTACCCTCTTTTACAATTCTTCTCTTTTCTCACCTTCTTTCTTGTCCTTAAGCCATACCTTTCCTCCTCTTCTCTATCTCTTATCCTCTTTTGCTCAGTCCTTATATCTCTTTCCAAAAGAGCTTTTTTTCATTCACATCCCCCAACCTTCTTTTACAATTCCTCTTACCGCCTTTTCCCTTATTTCTTGTCCTTAAGCCATACTTCACCATCTTCTCTTTCCTATCCCTCCCCCTCTCTCTCTTATCCTCTTTTGCCCAGTCCTGATATCTCTTTGCTAAAGAGCTGTTTTTGTCATTCTCCCCCCCAACCTTCTTTTACAATTCCTCGTTTCTATTCTCTTACCACCTTTCTCCTTATTTCTTGTCCTTAAGCCACACCTCACCCTCTCCTCTTTTCTTTTCTATCCCTGTCTCCCCCTTCCTCTCTCTCTCATCCTCTTTTGCTCAGTCCTTATATCTCAAGACGTGACAGATTAGTGATCAATGTCCCCAGATGTTCACCAACAGCACATAACCGTCCCTCCCGACCACTCTCCATCATCCAGGGCCTCATCTTGTGTTCAGAAACCTCCTCCAGTTGCCATAGCGATGAATGCCAGATTCCCATCGTTCCCTAAAACTCTGAAAGACACTGCTCTTGAAAACTCATTTGATAATACTTTACGAGCATGGCATTTTGGCAAGTGCTGACTTCCATACTTCTCGTTATCCCTTCAGCATTTTTCTGGGACGAGTTAAAGCAACGAATTGTTGGTTTCAAGGTCCTAGAATTCACCCCAACATTCGCCGCCTCTCTGGTTGATTCGAAGTTATGGCAAAATACCCTTCTCTCTCAGCAAGTGCGGACTTCCATATTTCTCCTGCTTATCCCTTCGACATTAACTTGGAGGGGGTTAAAGCAACGAACTGATGGTTTCAAGGTCCGAGGATTCACTTAAAACTCGCTCCCTGGTTGATTTGTAGTTATAGTAAAACCCCTTCTCTCTAGAGCAGTGGTTCTCAAACTTCATTGTACGACGGCACACTAAGAAATACGTTTGACTTACGTGGCACATAAACTGAAAGAATTAACCCATAAGAAACCGGACCCAGTTCTACTTGAAGGAAAATTATGTGGGATATAAAACAGACCAAACTTCTGAAGTTTGTTTTTTTAATCGGAAATCGAAATCTGTAATGTGAGATATGTCACATTGGGCATTTAGGGCAAATGTTTTCATCATTTGAAAACAGACATTTTCCTAACTTTTTTGTATATCAATTCGTTCAAGAAATATGATCAGATTAGATTAAATGTAATATTAGACATGTTATTGAAGCATTAGAATTGTTAAATGTGTTAAAACTTATCTTTTGACAAAAACAAGCCTTTTAAAAAGGTGCTATTTCTCTTTCACGTGGAACCCAGGTAAATGACCCTCTTTAAAACGGAATTCTGGGTAGGCAAATTTACCCACAGACACGTGACTGCACTAGGGTGTTCAGTACATGTCTCTTAGTACACTACATGAGTTAAAATCAAGGATAACATTGTATAAGGGACTGTGTCGATCATTTAAACTGTACGTGACACCGGTGTCACACTGGGTTCTTATGGGTTAAATGAATTATAAAAAAAACATTTCAGTATCCAATAGACGAAACTTTTATATTAGCATACTGATATATGTAATCACTAATGTTCCCTCTAATTTTTAGTAGTCAGTGTTCACAAACATCATATGCTGTACACATTTCTTTCCATTGACAAAAGTATGTGCGCCTTTTGAATTCGACGTAGTGAATCAATATTCCTTCAATAAAAACTCAGAAAGCTATATACAGAATTTGAAATCTCTTGTGCACACATTAATTTCCATTGTGTGATGGTTGCAAAACGTTTGTGCTCGCTCAGACGCGCACAGAAGGAACGATGCTCATCGCCCCGTTTCCTTTCATCTGTCGTTAAAGATATTGATATCACACAAAACCTAGTGATAAAACCACTAGATTGGCAACTCTATGGCAGAAGTAGGACAGGCATAATACATGTACTGGGGACGTTCAAGATTCGAACTACACGTTTGCTTATTTGGAAAAGTTAGGTGGCACCATGGGCACCCGCAGCCACTTTTCCAGGAGGGTGCACAAGGATATATTTCCGGGGGTGGGGGGCACAAAAGCGTATATTCGGCGAAGGGTTACTCTTTATTTCTAATTGCGCTATTATTAGGGTGATTGGGTCAACCCCAAATTAATGCATTTTCTGAAGGAACACTGACCGAGGACAAGAAAACTTTTTATTTGTTTTTAATAGCCCAAAGGTATCAAAAGTTATACAAACATATTGTTCTTTGTTTAGTAATTAAAAATAATTTACAAATTCTGGAATTTTTATTCTTCAGCGATGTCTTTTTGAGTAGATTACTTATATTTCTTTATTAAAGTAAATAAGCTGTAGTACTTTTCCAAGCATTTTCACCCCCTTACGGACGCCCATGAGTGGCACACACGAGAGATAGTTGCGGCGCACTATTGTGCCGTGCTACACAGTTTGATTGATTGATTGTTTTATTTAACGGCACATCGACCCTTGGTGGGTCATTTAATGCCAAATTCAGTAGGGGCAGGGGGGATCCTATGTCCCCGTAACTAGAGACTTGGTGGGGGAGAATCCCAAATCCCTGTCAGAGACAAATGCCACGAGGACCGGGATAAAGGGGAGGGGAGATCCCAAAAGCTTCTCAGGACAAATCCTAAGCATGCTAATGGTGATCGCCTCCAGACCAGCTGGCCAAGATATCCTGTGCAACTTCTCCCAGGAAGACACCCGAGCATGCCACAAGGACTCCAGAAGGGCCGTGATTCTCTGAACTTCGAGGCCATGGCGGTTTCGAAGAACAGATATTACACTTTGATCTTAGCCAAAACGCCACGAAGCGATCTACACAGTTTGAGAACCACTGCTCTACAGTCAGACTTGCAAAATTAGGTGCGTCACAGAGTATAACTCTACATAAATAATAAGCTATGTGGATGCATTTCTTAGTAGCCTGCAAGAGAACCAAGTAAAACATGCTAAAAGTCTGAAGCCATTAACACAAGCCGAAAGCATTCCGAGTATGCACATTTCCCAAGGAGATTTTAAATCAGGGTTTAAAGTTTCTTTGTTAGAGATATTTTCACAATGAAAAATAGGTTGATACTCTATTTGACCCCGGCTATGATTTAGCTGACACAGGGCTGGGCCCAGGTATCGGAAACACGAGCAGTCGCCCGGGTCGCCAACTGCTAGAGGGCGCACAATACAATGTACTAATGAAAAGTTGGGGAAAATTAATATATTAAACAGAATAAAAATAGTCAAAGTAAAATCTCCAAAGTATAAAGATATCCGGCGGAAAACTTATTTTGATTACCATATTGTCTCTATATATTGCCGTTTTTTATCACCTATCTGTATTTAGCCCCTAGTAAAATACCTAAATGTTAAGCCAAACACGTGTTTTTTGTTTATAAAACCTAAACAATCGGATCGCCCATAACTCACTACAACAAAGCCATCACACCTCCCCCAACCGCCATTCAAAATGTCATTGAAATATCTTTAATATCGTCAGTTTTAGAAAAGTCATTCAATTTTAAATTACATATAAAATGTAAACAAACAATCGGATCAACCATAACTCACCATGTTTTTAAAATTCCGGTGGTTTCCCCAACATTCTAACTAAATTTCAAAATAAAGTGTCAAGAATTGAAAATGTTTTCCAATTGGAGCCAAAAACATGGTTTTTGTTTATAAAAAGTAAACAATCGGATCGCTCATAACTCACTACACAAAAGTCATCATAACTCCCTCAACCGCCATGCAAAATTTCATTGAAATATCCAATTTTAAATTAAAGAAGATACCCACTTTTAAAACACAGACGACCCTTTTTTGTTTTAATCCATAGCGAATCATTGTCTGCAGCGTTTTCAAACGCCGTATATTTATTTCTCTCACTGAAAAACATAATACTATACTTTAAATGGCACCGAATTTCAGCTGGCCGGGGGCACCAGAAATACCTAGGGCAGGCTCTGCTCTGACATATTAAAAAATCCAAGTACTCACTTTCAACGGAAATATCCTAATATGCAGCCAGCAAAACAGGACAAGGACAGAGTAAAGAATCTTCATTGAATCCTGGACATCACCGACATAGTTATGAAAGGAATCAGCTATAATATGTAGTTACTTTTAAAATCAATTATTAATTAAAAGGTTGTGTGGAAGCAGCCTGGTTCAGCACAGAGCCAGTATAAATATAATTAGTTTGGCAGTTAAACAGCGACACCCGAAATAAATCAGTCCAGTGGTGTATAAATCCCCTTTGAGAAATTCGTATTATTTACAATCTGCCAAAATGTCATATAATTGGAGAATTTGGGAAACAATCACTAAACGAGCGGATTGGTCTACGAGAAAAGCTCGCTAATTATCACGTCGCGGTAGGCAAACCAACGTACAACACACACATATATATAT
>VCCN01000644.1:748978-770360 GCA_006491835.1 Architeuthis dux
GGATCGAACTCGCATCCACCCTGGAAGCTACCTTATACGCAGCATTCACGCTTGATTGTGTTTTTTAATTTTAAAACTTTTTAGTGATCCAACATAAGGCGAGAGAAGTAACTTATTAGTTGATCACACCTTTTTCCAACTTTTTTTAATTCATCACCCCCAACACAATGGTTGTATTGCATCTTTTTATTGTTGGCAGCACGTTCGGTACTGCTCTATCAACTGAGCTAACGAAGATCTCATGGTAGGCAGGAGTCTTAATCCTACACTTTTTTGGCTTTTCCATTCTCACGTTTGGCAGTCGCTCACACCGGCGCCGGGCAAATATATAAAAAAAATATCCATCATTTGATTTCCTATGTACGTATATAAACATAACGCAGATTCATATGGAATATATTGAACATTATCATTTTGACCTATTTCTACATTTTACGATGGCATCGAATGGCACCTCGTACTTATATATGCTTCTGTGAAGCAATTGTTATATACATAAATTTACATTTTCTTTAACTTAAGAGTTGTCAGTTTCTATGCGAAAGTTCTGTTTGTGCTTTTGGGAGAATTTCAATTATTTCATATTCCTATGTATGGCTGAAAATCTATTCAGTCTGCACATGACTGAAAAATATGCTTGCATATCAATACTAATATCTAATAATAAAAGGAAATTAATTCATGTTTTATTTAATTTTCAATGAATATTAATATTAAACATATTTAAAAAATGTATAAAATATATAAAAGTATTATATCATTCATCGAAATCATCGTTATAGTATTCATGTTATAATTCTGATAATGGTAGCAAGTGTCTTTTGTAAGGAGACAGAGATGAAACATCAATGATATGGTTACTGAATAGAGTTAGCTGATTATTAGCAAGCTAGCGTAGTGAGTTCGATCTTCACTAAATGCCCCACTATTGGGGACATGTAACAGACTAAGCTTAGCTTAGTTAAGTTAAGTTCTATTTCCCCTTACTTTTATTCTTTTCTTTTCAGCCTATTTCAATCTCTTGTATTATCTTTTGTCAATTTGTCTGTCTCGCTTTTCCATACCTACCTCTGCCAATGAAGTTGGAGAGGTAAATATACTCGATTGCAAATGGTTCTTTGGACGATTGAACCCCTTCAATAGATTAAGTAAAAAGAGAAAGAATAGTATAAAATAGAGAAAGAGAAGAGGAAAGATGTACAGATAAATTAGGAGAGAGAGAGAGAGACAGACAGACAGACAGAGCGAGACAGACAGAGACAGAGACAGAGACAGACAGAGACAGACAGACAGAGACAGAGACAGACAGAGCGAGACAGACAGACAGAGTGAGACAGACAGAGTGAGACAGAGCGAGACAGCCAGACAGACAGACAGCCAGACAGACAGAGCGAGCGAAAGAGACAGAGACAGACAGAGCGAGCGAAAGAGACAGAGACAGACAGAGCGAGCGAAAGAGACAGAGACAGACAGAGCGAGACAGCGAGACAGACAGACAGAGCGAGACAGCGAGACAGACAGACAGAGCGAGACAGCGAGACAGACAGACAGAGCGAGACAGAGCGAGACAGAGACGGACAGACAGAGACGGACAGATAGAGACAGAGCGAGACAGACAGAGCGAGACAGACAGACAGAGACAGACAGAGAGAGAGAGACAGACAGAGAGAGACAGACAGACAGACAGACAGAGAGAGATAGACACAGACGGACAGAGACAGACAGAGACAGACAATTTTATATAATGGAGATGCTAAGAATGGAGTATGGGAATAGATTGAGTAAAAAGAGAAAAAAAAGATGTTTAACAAACTTCAGAGAAGGGAAAAGATGCACAGAGACATTTGGAGATAGAGAGAGATGGAGAGATAGATAAATATATAGAGAGAGGGGGCGGGCGTGGAGAAGACAGATAATGAGAGTGGGAGTAACTGAAGAGATATAGTTTTGAGAAGGGTCATTAATATTCAAATGGTTCTTCAGACAATTGAACTCTTTCTTGTTGTTTGTGTAGTAAATCCGACGTTTCGGCCGATCCATTCTTCGGCCTTCTTCGGGTGTAAAATCCGAGTGTGATGGGGTAAACAGAAGTTTTTATTTTTTTTATTTTTAAAGAGGCTAACCCTTATAACGCAGGGCCCGGGTGCTTCTGTGTCTTTGTCTTGTCGGGTTTAGGTCTGTTGAGAAGCGGAAGCCACATCGGGTTGAACTCCACACTTGTCTGGCTAATGCATTTAGTCGACATTTTGATGTGAGCTGCAAACAACAAGAAGGAGTTCAATCGTCCAAAGAACCATTTGAATATTACTGACCCTTCTCAAAACTATAGAAAAGAACCATTTGAATATTACTGACCCTTCTCAAAACTATAGAAAAGAACCATTTGAATATTACTGACCCTTCTCAAAACTATAGAAAAGAACCATTTGAATATTACTGACCCTTCTCAAAACTATAGAAAAGAACCATTTGAATATTAATGACCCTTCTCAAAACTAGAAAATATATTCGATGCGTCTTTCCGATCACACAATATCTACGAATCTACTCAATGAATTTCAATGACAGTTTGGGGAGGGGTGGCAATGGGCAAAAGGAATAAGTGATTAAATTTTGGAGCGGATCCAGGAATTTATTTTTGATTGAGAGATATGTTTTCCTTCATACATTTATGTATACGCTCATGACTGCCCACAAAATATCTCCAATGAATTTCAATGACATTTTGTGAAAGGGTGGGCAATAGACTACAAAAGTGATTAAATATTTTGGGGCGGATCCATGCACAATTACCTCCCCTACCTCGTAGTTATATGTCTACATCACATAATATCGCCAAAAGTGCATGTCTGTCCACATGATATCTTCAAAAGGTTCTCAATGAATTTCAATGGAAAATTTGTGGGAGGATGGGAAACGGGCTACAGAAGAAGTGATCGAATTTTGGGGCGGATCCATGCACAATTACTTCCCCTAACAATGACGTTGGTAGAGGTATGCGCTCTCAGTGATTTCTAGTTTAAATTTGTATCTTGACGTACACAATTGGATTGATACGAACCTTTGGACATAAGAGTTGGACGGCACATTTCTTTACCTCTGCAAACTAAGTTCGAAGCGGTATATATATTCATTCGTATCCGTCTGTTTGACAACACAATATCTCCAACATTTCTCAATTAATTCCGATGAGAATTTGTGTAAGGGCGATGGATGGGCTACAGAAGAACTGATTAAATTTTGGGGTGGATCCAGGAATTTGTTTCTAATTGAGAGATTGTTCATGTATCGAGAAGCGGTAAACAATAATCTGAAATATGGAAAATCAAAACAATTGCCTCCCCTGATATATATGAACTGATTTTCAGTTATTAGTGTATGGCGTTGGAGGAGATACGATCTCTGAGCATTCTATACTTCTCAATGCATGTATTAGTTTGTATGTAATTCTACTTCGCGTGCATTATTACGATTGTACACTTTGACTACTATTGCTAATAATAATAAACGTATGATACTTTTATTTCCGTTCCAGACAATAGGACATTGACCAACGTATTATAAGTCTATTTGCATATAATCGTTTTTGCGTACATTTTTAAAGAGTAAAACGCGTGTTGAATTTGCATCAAGGATCTTTAGAGTTCAATGAAAAAAGATTATCATGCAATCTGAATGACATGAAAACAGGTTTGGTTAGTCACTCAATAGAAACCGTCACGTGACAAACGTCTTTTGACAGCATGCCATGTAGGGGGTGATCAATTAAAAAATTGGCAAAAGGGGTGATCAATTGATAAATCACTTCTCTCACCTTTTGTTGGGCGGTGATCACTAAAAAAGCCCGAATTTAAAAAAAAACAAGCGTGAACGTTGTCGGACACAAACTAAGGGACCAATTTAGCATACACTACATACAAACGTTTTTTTTTACATATAATAAGGAGCAAATGTTTAAATTTTCCATTGGTGCGGCCTGTACGCGCGATATGTACATAGCCAGCCAGACCAGCTTAAAAACCGAAGAAACCTATGTTGACAGTTTCTAATATTCGTGGACTAACACTTTGTCCTTATCTGTCTGTATATTCATATTCGTTTTAAGGTGAAAGTACGTATTAGGATTTAAATTGTAAAAAGATATACCACATAGGAGACGCAGTTATTTAGAAATTCATGTAAGAAAATTGGTTGTTTCCCTAGATACACTCTGGTAGGTAAAAGTCTACATCCGTTAACAGAGTCGAAAAAAGAAAAAAACAGAGAAATCATTTTTTTCGCCAGTAATTGTTTGTGTTTTGAATCCGTTAGACCCTAACAATATTCCTAGAAGTTGTTAGTTTTTAGAAAAAAATGTATATGGTTTTACGAGGGGGGTTCTATTTACAATGTAACTGTATGGTAAACTGGACCGTTACTTTCAGTCCGTTGTATGGAAGTGTGGCTTCGAACCGTGTTGTTACTTCCCTTATGAAGATTTCTGTGCTTTCATTAATGTTTTTTGGCTGTGGGGGGGCGTACACACGCGCAACCACGGACAGCTACGCGTGCCCCCCCCCCAAAAAAAAGGACTTAATGAAAGCACATAAAAAACGTCATTAAAATATCAAAGAAACCTCACAAGGGAAGTAACGGATACTTCGAAGCCTCACTTCCGTACAACGGACGGAAAGTAACAGTCCCGTATTTACATTGTAAATGTAACCGCCCTCCTAAAACCGTAAAAAGACATTTTTTCCGAAAAATCAAAAAATCCAAGGAAGATTGTTAGAGTCTAATGGATTAAAAGCACAACAAATTACTGGCGAAAAAAAAAAAGTTTCTATCATTATCGACTTGGTTAACAGGTGTAGAGCTTTACCAAACCTTTTTTATATACCAGAAACAACGACAACATTTTAAAAAATGGCTTGCGGAACTATCACTGTGTCAAGCACTCTGAACTCATATACATTAATAGGTTACCATGTATATCTAAATGGAGGTGCAGATGTCCTAATAGTTAACATCACAGTAAATGGAATTGGTAAACAGAGTCCAGATTCCGAATGAGACAGATGTTCACTTCGTATTAATGCCATTGGGAAAGGCCTGAATCCACTCTTCACCCAGCAATGGGTAAATAGGAAGGCAGACTTAGCTAGGGAGAGACCAAGGCTAGAAAGCTATGTGTTAATAGTAGGGTAGACTGGGCACTCTAGCTTTGGTTGTCAACCAGTCTAGGAGACGGACAGCTCTGATTTTGAACCAGGTGTGGAGCTCCTGAGGCAGACTAGTTCCACTCTTCCAAAGTTCAGGTCAGGGATTACTCCTTGCGGCTGGTACCATGTGACTCAGTACAACCTGTCGCATGTCACTTGTAGAGTAGATGGGCGCCGCTAAATAACTGCCATGAAGCGGGAATACTCAGCATGGTACCCCGACAATCTATTATGTCATGGATTGAATTGGAACTGGATATCTAAATATTACAAATATCTTAGATCATAATGAGTGTATATTGTTGATATGTATTGATCGCGACAGATCGATTGGATGATAAAGAATATGGGTGGAAGCGATAACTCTACATTCATTTCCCTAAAGCCTTACCTGTTAACCTTCCTAAAGAATTGTAAATTACACCGTGCAACGTGATTTTTGTTCCTGGGTAGTGAGTGTTATTTTCTGTTTGCCAAAGTATAGAAAATGGCTGCTATTCTCTTCAAATGGCCAGGATAGTGATATTCATATGTAATTGGAAATGTGCAAATTGTCCAATTGAAAATAGGTAGATTTCAAATTATCACTGTCTTGGTCAGAAAAATATAGAAAATGTCTATTATTCCCTTCAAACTTTGCTTTTGTGTCCAGGATAGTAATATTCATATGTAATTAAAAATGTGCAAATGTGCCCGTTGTCCAATTGAAAATAAGTAGATTTCAAATGATCAATGTCTTGGTTAGGAAAGCCAAGTTTGAGGAGAATTGACATGTTCTATACTTTTTAAACACGACCAATCAAAAAATAACACTTATTACCCAGGGACAAAGATAATCTTTAAAAAAAAAACGGCACAATCTTATTTGCCTCTCTCTCCCTAATGCCAGTCTTTGTCTTAATGTTAATCCATCTCTCACACTGGAAATTCATCATGTTCAACGATACTCGATGGAAACAGGATTCGTTGGTTTCTAATCTGCCAGAAAGATAAAGTCAGTAAACTCACGAACCATATTTTTAGTCATAGTGAATTTACCAAAGCCTGGAAATTCGAAGCTGTCTGACACTGACTTGCTCATCGAAAGGTTTTGTAGAGAACTTATTTATTTTTGAAAAATACATATTAATATTTTTGAAAAAATGTGACACGGTCAAGAGGGGGGATTGGGGAAGGTACCGGTCTTCTCTATCTTAACTTTAAACTTAGCTAGTCTCATTTGCTGACCCAATCGTACTTTATTATTTCTTTCACCATAACGACACATTTATTCTGAATATGTCTTTCATAGTTCACCAAAATGCCGCATTTTCTCTATGGATGTTCTATTTAACCCCACTTGTACAGTTAAAAAATCCCCGATGCGCGATATTTATTTACAATTGTATTAGAATGAGGCCCCCCTCAATTAATCTAATTAGGCAGAAGAGTAAGTTAGCCGGGCGAAAAAGAAAAGGGATGTAGGAAGTGAATCTTTATTTTTTATTTTTTCGAAATGTCCGAAATTGTTAAAATAGTTTATAATGTACTCACAGAACAAGACTTAAGTTTTCAGTTCGTGCGATTAGACGACAATATTGTTTATAAAAACACGGGAAACCATGTACGATTAACACTTGGGGAAAGGTTGTCAAGAAAATTACGTATTCACGTTCGTACTATTATAATCATTAGTTATGTAGACCTATTGGCTGATAAAGTAGTTATCTTAGTTATGTGAGGTGGAATTCCCAGTCTTTTCGTTAGGATCAAAGTGTAGTATCGGTTCTTCGAAACCGCCATGGCCTCGAAGTTCAGAGAACCACGGCCCGTCAGGGATCCTTGTGGCATGCTCGAGTATCCTCCTGGGAGAAGTTGCACAGGATATCTTGGCCAGCTGGATCAGGATTCGTACTGTGAAGCTTTTGGGATCTCCACCACTTCTCCCGCCTCTTTATCCCGGTCCTCGTGGCATTTGTCTCAGTGACAGGAATTTGGGATTCTCCTCCCTTAAGTCTCTAGTCGCGGAGACATGGAAACCCCTCCCTCTACTGAATTCGTCACTAAATGACCCACCAAAGGTTGATGCGCCGTTAAACAAAACAATCAATCAATTATGTTATGATATGTGTTTCCAGACTAACAAACACCTGTGCGGAAATGTAAGTGACCTCGATCACCTCAGGAAATGGGTATATTGTCTAAATATTGTCAGTGTTCAAAACAGGAAATGGGAACCGGTGATTGACAACGTTATCGACACCACGTAGGCCTTAGAGGAACTATAAAGCAGAAGACTGCCATCCCTCCCTGGGAAGCGGACAGAAATCTCGACACTCAAAGACGCAGCAGACAGCAGCGGATCCGAAAGGCAGAAGACCGCCGTCCCTGTTGGGGACAGACTGGTGGTTCTTATCTCTCTCCAACTCTTCACTCTCCGGCCGACAAAGATGTATGTTGTGTAATACAAATATGTCTTCGAGTTTCCTTTCTATTGTCCAGAACATTCAACGAGTACCCAACAGTTATATGAGCGTAAAATGTATGAATATGTAATATTTCTTTAGAATTAAAGAAGTGAATGCATTTGACGAAAGGTAATGCTAAATGAGTGAAGATAAACGCTTTCTATTGTTGATATAATTGTTGCTTAGAAATTAGAGTTTGCTAATTTTATATTTAAAAGAATACTGTTGCAACGTATTAATATTTAATTTGTTCTCTGCGCTATTCGGGGTAGGTTTTCAGCTCGTTTGGTTAATTTCCATAAAAAAACACTTGCCAAAAAACAAATATCAGGAGATTTGAAGTATATAACAATGAGTGCAAATAAAGAAGGTTTTATATATATGTGGCTGTATATGCTTTTGAAAAGCGATTCAAAAATCTTATTTATCGATGTATCCTTTATCTAGCGATCTGATTGGATTCATAATCAATAGTGCGCATGCGTGCCCCAACCGTGACCTCGGTTTGACGAAACTTGGTTGATAGGCCATAAAAGGAATAATTAAAACGCATTTAATATTCGTGTTTGTAGCTTTTTTCCAAAGAAGCATCAGATCTGCACTTGGGTTGAACCAATCATATTTGAATTTATTGATTTTATTGGTTTTCTAAGCACCGATCTGTGAATATCAGATAAAAACAGTAACACTGTATATGAGTTGTCGCGCATGATAAGTGCCCAACAAACCATTTTTAAAAGTTGATATTTTCGTTATTTTTAGAGCTAAAATACACAGTTTGTTTTAAGATTGAACACTATGAACAATAATAGTGTTCAAGATTCCAAATAAAAAAATAGCTTGAGCATTGTATCTCTAAAAATAACGAAAATATCAACTTTTAAAAATGGTTCGTTGGACACTTATCATACGCGGCCTGCCATCATTTTTGGAGTTTTTTTCAAAATTCATTTACATTTTTTTTAAAGGAGGTGTGAGTGGCGTTGTAGATAATGGCGCGGAAAATGGCATCAGCGAACCGAGTTCAAACTTGGGTCAGAGCTGTTTACGTTCACTTCACACTAATGCCCTTGGGAAAGACATGAATCAGTTTCTTCTATCCCCAGATATGGGTAGAATAGCAGGGTAGACTGGGCTCTTAAGCTTTGGGAAGGCAACCAGTCTTGGAGAAGGACAACTCCGATTCCATATCAGGGAGTGGGGCCCCCTTAACCCTTTATGGGGCAAGTGACTATATATGATCATCTGAGGACACGTCAGCCACAAGATGATATTGTAGCCACAAAGACAACATAATCCGCACCAATGTGGTCTGCAAGCTTTGCAAAGTACACTTGTGCTTAAACAAAGACAGAAACTGTTTTGAGGCATACCACACCATTAAATTAGTTTGTTTTTGAACCGCAACAATACAATTTTAAAATCAACTCGGAGGTGTTATTTTTTTGGTTAATATCAATTTTTTGTATTTATTTTATTGAATGTTATTCTTTAATTCTATATTTTATTTAACTTTCTACCTTAATCTTTTTATATTTTGGTCGAGGCACCATATATGATCACTTCATCAGAGGGGGTTTTGCCCCCATAAACAAAAGAGATTTCAGAATGCTTGCAACTAGGTCTAGTTTAACATACAAAAAAGGTTGTTTTGATGTCTAAAATATTTTTAGGGGTGCCCTATAAAGGGTTAAAGTGGTTGGACGCTAACTTTGACGTCCTTCCGGCAGCTCCTGCAGCATACTGATGCCAAACGTATCGCGCTTCCTTCTTCTTTGGACTACATCTGCGATGCCAAAAGAGTGATTGTGTTGAATGTGCATCAGAGGATCTGCACAGGCTCGCGCCCTGTAGAGGTCACTTCAGTTTTGTTCCATTGTCCTCCGAGGCAGAAGGAAGACTTCTGTTTACATTTCTTTTCATTTGATTTGACAAAAATCTTCATAATTCGCAGACAATCTGAATGATTTCTAACGGGCAATCTCCGGCAGTTTTTTTTCAAAATTGTGAAGCAAGATATACCAGGTCTGATTAGAAAGTTGTTCGCTGTTTTTTGTTTTTTATTAAAATACAGTGTACGCTTTTTGTTTAAAAACAAAATCCGATGGAAATTTCTTTGTAATGGATTTTTTTTAAAAAGCCATTAAATCATTAATGTTCACGCTTATTGGACCTTCTTGGATTCTCATGAAACATTACCAGAAAGAATGTTGTTCTACTTATCGATAAATATAAAGTTTATCACATTTCGATGTACATGTCTTTTAAAAAGAATTTTGATTGTTTGTTTAATTACATAAAAGGTACTGTAGTGCGTAATTCAGAAATGTGATTTACTTCCCCTGGCATTTATTAGGTGTTGACAGAACTGTGATAGGCTGTTGACATTTCCTGTCATCCATTAAAAATGTTAAATTAAAAACAAACGCGCCGCTGACAGTCTACTATTTGAACTGTCTTCACCCGTAAACGACCCCCCATGTAAATAAATGCATTCTTCATTAAGTTTTCTGTGGAAGGTAAGCAATATTTTCTCCAACTCCAATCAATTAATCATTACCTTAACTATTTTCTTTTTCGAATCAAATCTCTCTGAGCTCAATTCTATTTTTGAAAGAATTTTAAAACTTGACTTCATTCTCTTGGTGACAGATCCGTCAGTTATTGCTGAATCGCTAACATTTTAGTCAAAAACGTAAACACGGCCTTAATCTGCTCAGAAATCCTTTTTTTTTTTACAACTTTATGCTATTTTCTTGCAGTTATAACCAAAATTAAACTATCAAAGAAGATATTTAATTATTGCAATACGCTTTAAAAGTGCATAAAATAGTCCGTGAGGTTTGCTATTATTTCAAAGATCACAATGAGCGGCTTTTTTCTGTAAAAGGAAAAAGTGTACAACACTTTTTTATCAAGATTCACGTGTAATTGGGAATTGCTGGCGGCCGATCGGTTAGCATGGCGGAAAATGGGCTGTGCGAGCTGGGTTCACTAATGCCCTTAGGAAAGGCATGAATCCGTCTCCCCCCAGCTATGGTAAAGTGATGGCACTTCGGGTGCTTGTCTCCTCTACGTCTATTTCACATATCGCAAACATCGAAAAACTAGCTAAAACAAAGAAACTTGTGCTATGTGAAGCACTGGCTGATGCCGTAGCCAGCGTAAGAGCACTACCTTACCTACCCACCTCTCGTGTAATTAACTTTAATAATAATGTCCTTTTTATGCTTTCATTCGAATTTGTTAATGTATTGGGAATGGTCAATATCGTTTTGACTATACGTTCAGAATAAATCGATAAATATATTTTTAGTATAGTTTGTTTGCAATAAAAAAGACTATCAGGTTAATCACTCAATAGAAACTGTCACGTAACCAACGTTTTTTGGCAGCATGCTGTGTTAGGGGTGATCAATTCAGAAAATTGGGGAAAGGGGTGATCAATAAATAAGTCACTTCTCTTACCGTTTGTTGAAGTCCGAATATTCAAAGAAACAAGCATAAACTTATATTGTAAATTGAACCCTCTACTAAAAACCTATTGGGGGGGGGGGGTAAAAAAAGAAAATTACACCGAGAAGGGAGGAAATAAAAAAAAGATTATGGGAATAAACGGAAAACATGTCTGGTTAGTCACTCAATAGAAACCGTCACGTGAGCAACGTCTTTTGGCAGCATGTCTCGTTGGGGGTGATCAATTAAAAAAATTGGAAAGAAAACAAAATGGTGATCATTGAATGAGTTACTTCTGATCACTAAAAATGTCCGAATATTCAAAGAAACAAGCGTGAACGCTGCCGGACACAAACTAAGGACCAATTTAGCATAAACTTACATTGTAAATTGAATCAACTAAAAAAACTTTGGGTGGAATTTTCAAAAACAAAAGTTTTTCTAGACATAAGTAAATGTTTAAATTTTCAGCACCAGCTCTATTGGTGCGGCCTGTACGCGCGACATATGCATAGCCAACCAGAATAACCTAAAAACTGAAGAAACCTATGTTGACACTTTGGCTGACGGTTACTTTTTGGTCGACAGTTTCTCATATTTAAAAACGGTTTTCTAAAAGAATATCAAATAAAAAAAAAAAGAGAATCCCAGTAGCTATTTAGAACTGCCACGTGACCAACATCTTTTGGCAGCATGCTGTGTTAGGGGTGACCAATTAAAAATTTGGGAAAAGGGGTGATCAATGCATAAGTCACTTCTCTCACCTTTTGTTGAATCACTAAAAAGTCCGAATTTTCAACAAAAAAACCCCAAAAAACAAGCGTGAACGCTGCCGGAAACAAACTAAGGATCAATTTAGCATAAATGTACATTGTAAATTTAACCCTCAACTAAAAACCTATTTTTCGGGGAAGTTTCATAAACAAAACAGTTTTTTTTTTCTAGACATAAAGAGTAAATGTTTAAATTGTCAGCACTAGCTCCATTGGTGCGGCCTGTACGCGTGGCACGCACATAGCCAGCCAGAGTCACTTAAAAACTGAAGAAACCTGTGTTGACAGTTTTGGTTGACGGTTACTTTTTGGTCGACAGTTTATAATATTTAAAAACGGTTTTCTAAAAAGAATTATCAAATAAAAAAAGGAAAAAATCCCAAAGGCTAGTCAAGTTGTATTTGAAGTCTAAAACATAAACGGCGATATTCGGCCCTTCCAAGTCAAGCAGCCAATTAGCTCCTTTGAACAAACACGGCAACTTTTGATATTTCATTCATTGATATTTTCATTCATTCGCGTTTTCTATGCTTCTATTTGTTGTTTTGTCAAAGTTTTCTTTTTTGAAGATTTGAGAAAAATAACATTTGATGTTTTGAACCTTGCTCATAGAATAGACGTTTGTATAAAACTCGTGTCACTTAATTCATTTTAATGGGGAAACCCCTCAAAGAAATCCTCTCACTGTCCATAACCATAGACGAGTCTAATCTAAAGTGGGCCTTGATGCTTTTATGACAGAATGCAAAAAAGATGTAGTTTACTGAGAACATACAATCATATCGAGATCACAGGCATTGCCGAGGTCAAGAGCCACGCTGCAATTCCTGTGTCCACTTGACCACAACGACAATAGCTGTCTCTATGTTAGTATAGCAATGTAAAGAGAATGTTATGAATTATATTGCAGGAACCACAAGTGTGGCTATCGTTACCTTTCTTGTTTCCATATGGCCGCCGTTTCAGTTGTTGCTGATAGCGGAATCGAACGAGTCGTTCGCTGCTGCTGATGGCGAATTTATAGTCAAAGAAAGAGACGAGAAGATTCCTGAGAACGGCATTTTCAGTTTTGTTTTTCAATTTTTTAAGTGGTCTACTGATATCGGGCAATTTCATGGGGTTCAAGAGACTAGTGGGGTTTCGTTTTCATAGACAGACAGACAGACGGATAGATAGATAGATACATAGACAGACGGATAAATACATACATACACAAACAGACGGATAGATATATACACACAGACGGATAGATATATACATACACAGACCGACGGATAGATATATACATACACAGACCGACGGATAGATATATACATACATACACACAGACGGATAGATACATACATACACACGGATAGATACATACATACATACACACATACACAGACGGATAGATACATACACAGACCGACGGATAGATACATAGAGACAGACGGACGGACGGGTAGATACATAGAGACAGACAGACGGATAGATACATAGAGACAGACAGACTGATAGATACATAGAGACAGACAGACGGATAGATACATAGAGACAGACGGAGAGACGGATAGATACATAGAGAGACGGAGAGACGGATAGATACATAGAGAGACGGAGAGACGGATAGATACATAGAGAGACGGAGAGACGGATAGATACATAGAGAGACGGAGAGACGGATAGATACATAGAGAGACGGAGAGACGGATAGATACATAGAGACGGATTGACAGCCAGGCGGATAGATAGATTGTCTCGGTGTAGAAAATGTCATTTAAGTGCGTAGAAATAAGAATTCTGAATTATCACGCCATCGCTGTATGATTGACAGGTCAACATTTGGAATTTCAAAATAATGGCTATTGGAATGTTAACAAGTTAAATCGGAATTTAAAATTGGTAAACAATGATATTGGCCACGTAACATGTTGCCACATAATACACAATATACGTGTTAGTTAAATAATTTCAGGTATAAATATGAGACAAATGAACTCAGAGAGCAATTCTCGATCGGGCCTTTTATAGGTACGCGTCAGTACGACTTCGTCCGTCCGCCCGCCCCACGGTGCGGAGGGGACAGAAAGGGCGCACTTGAAATGCTGTGCGCCACATCTCAAATGTGAGCCACATCTCCCTCAATTGGGAACGACCTTAACACTAATAGTGAGCAGTGGTTAACCCGTCTAAGAGTTTGACGTCTTTAGTAAACAGCGCTATCTAGCCTTTAAGGAATCAATAGTTACAAATGTTATGACAAGCCTTGAAAAGAACGGTTAACCCAGCCAACACTCGTAAGCTAACTGAATAAATATACATATGTATAATCTTGAACTCTGAATTTTCATTTGTGAGTGAAAAGGTTCGTTGCAACAACAACAACAACACATTTACCGGTTATGTAACACTGACGTAGTTCCAGAGAGATCAACAGCATCGTCAACAACCCTTAACGTAACATTGGGGTTAGGGTAGTTAGGTTGATTGTTTTGTTTAATGGAACATCGACCCTTGGTGGGTCATTTAGTGTCGAATTCAGTGGTGGGGGGATCCCATGTCCCCGTGACTAGAGACTTGAGTGGGGGGGAGAATCCCAAATCCTTGTCACTGTCACCGAGACAAATGCCATGAGGACCGGGATAAAGAGGGTGGGGAGATCCCAAAGGTTTCTCAGGAAGAATCCCGAGCATGCTAATGGTAATCGCCTCCCGACCAGCTGGCCAAGATATCCTGTGTAACTTCTCCCAGGACGATACCCGAGCATGCCACAAGGACCCCCCCCCCCCCGAAGGGCCGTGGTTCTCTGAACTTCGAGGCCATGGCGGTTTCGAAGAACAGATACTACACTTTGATCTTAGCTCAGGAGTAGTTTGGGTTTATATGTTTATAAGAATGTTAATTTTTTAATTTTGAAGTTTTAGAATTTTAATATTTTATGACGTCCAGAACACTGAAATTGAAAATATTTTTCAATATTTTTCATAGTTTATAAATGAAAGTGTTTTTTTTCAGCTTATACTTTACATTAATTTGTACATCAAACCCAATGTATTCCTATAATCTATTCTGTTTATGATTGCTATACTAAAATAGAGACAACTATCAATGGAATCGCCCGAGTCTACGGCAGCTGAAGCGGCGGCCCTATGGAAACAGGAAAGGTAATGATTGCCAGTGTGATACACCACAGTGTAGCCCTCACCACCAAAACCTTAATGAAAGCAAAAGATATTACTAGCAAAACAAATTTACAACCTTCACATGGTAATTAATCGAATACTTCAAAACTGTACGAATGGCGGAAAGTAAGGGTCCGGTTTAGCACTATAGTTACATTGCATTAGGACGTTGGAATGGCGTTGATATCTCGAAAATTGTAGGAGGAGAAGCAGCGCCAAATGACTGGATTACGTCGAAGGGGAGGTAATTATCCCAAGATTAAATCACTACTTTCGTGTCCACCCTTCCACGAAATTTCATTTTAATTCATTGAGAACATTTGGAGATTTTATTTATTTTATGTCTGATGACAACAGATTTGGTACAAAGGCCGTTTGGGGAGTGGATTTTGTCTGGTCGTACTGTAATTATCTTATCCTTAACTAGATCCGTTCGTGACCCATGCATTCTTATGAAATCCTTTCACCATAAGAATTCATTCTTCGCCTTTCAATCTATTTTTCTTTCCATTTACCATAACATCACAATTACTCTGTGGACTTAAGCTATTTAAAACCCCATGAAGTGATATATATGTACAATTCTGATGAAAATGATGGGGAGGTGGGCAAAAATTCCCCAAAATGAAAGAAACTGAACAAAATATGGGGCAGGTTAGTATGGGACCTTCCCTACCTTACTAATGGAAGACCGCCAGCCGTTTTCTGGGTTTAAACTAGAAACAAGAGGGTCGAGCTCTAATTGGGATTGGGGAAGGTAAACAGATTTGGAGATATCGTGTGGGCAATCATGAGCGTATACATAAATGTACGAAAGAAAAACGGATATCTCTCAAACAAAATAAGAATCCCTGGATCCGTCCCAAACTTTAACCAACTCTTCCTTACCTCATTGCCCACCCTTCCACAAAATTTCATTCAAATTCATAGAGTAATTATAAAAATCTATTTGTGAAAATTCCACAGCCGTGATGTTAAAAATAGCGAAGAGAATTCATGAAAGGAAAACAGAACATTCCAGTATTTGAAAAAGACGGTGAAGTGTCAAAATCAGTTCCATTCGAATGATTTCGACGGTTAGAAACTCCATGATTGCCTAATCCGATCTCCGTTTAAGTGTCGTTCGTAAATTCGAGGGTCAGATTTAAAAGGCAGACGAGAGATAAGAGATAAATTGGCCTCAATACGCAGACGTTTTCATCAAATATTTAAGCAGAGATGAACAAATCGATATCTCTGGAAAATTACTTGCTTGTTACCCATCATTTCTCAAATGAATGGCGTACATTACACCGTTTCATATTTCCCTACGGAAAGGCAAATATTCACTTTGGCCAGCGAAGCCTATCGATTATCCCCATTAATGTCGAGGCTAATTAAGTGGATTTTGGGGGCACAATTATTAGCTTTTGTTTATAGCCATATTACTGACTTAGAAATTTGTGAGTAACTACAGATATACCTTGAATAGTGCGGTTAATTCTCTCCCAAAATTTACGTACTATTCAAAACTGCACTGTTCACGGTCTTATTATAAATGAGCAGTTAAGATGTTGAAAATGGCCTAAACAGCCGTAATATGTACATCAGTAGGCATACACCAATACACAAGGCAGAACTACGTTTATAAAAACGTTAATTTTAAATTTTTGAAGCTTTAGATACTTTTTAATATTTAACACTGAAATTGAAAATAGTTTTCATAGTTTATGTGGTTTCTTTTTCAGCTGATACTTAGTTACATTAATGTGTACATCAAACCCCGCTCTAATCAAGGTATACCTGTAATCTATTCTATTCTATATAATACTAAACGTCTGATTCTGTTTGTGTGTGTGTGACCTAAGTAACCAAAATGGTGCATTATAGCCAGATGTATTGAATTAAGGTACTCCTACAATGCGAGTGATTTGTAACTGAATAATTATAGTGTGGGGTCTGCGGTTGCACTCTCCCCGATAATAATAATCTGATTTCCATCTATCTACAGTGAGGCGAAACAAGTATTTGGACACTTACAACATAGTCATTTAATATAATTCCGATGCTTACACAGGTGATATAGTTTGATATAAAATTAAGAATTACTAAGAAAAAAAAACCCCACATATTTTCAAACATACAATGCAGAATAAAATATAGACAAAAGTGACGGTGGAAAAAAGTATTTGGACACTATTAAAACTTCATCATAAAAATGTTATTTAAGAAGGAATGCAGGTCTAGACCTTTCTGTACCTGCATATAAACTTTTGGAATGTTTCAGCAATACTTAAAGGTATGATTTCATCACAGTAATCATTCACATATCGCGCATCGGGGAGTTTTTAACTATATATACATCTTTTTTTCCATCCGCCCTCTCACAAGTGGGATTATGTAGAACATCCATAGAGAAAATGCGGTATTTTGGTGAACATAGAATGAAACAAATATTCAGAATAAATGTGTCGTTATGGTGAAAGAAATAATAAAGTACGACTGGGTCAGCAAATGTGACTAGCTAAGTTTAAAGTTAAGATAGAGAAGTCAGATAGCTTCCCCTTTTGACCTTGTGTCACAGTTTTTAAAAGATCTTTGTATTTTTCAAAAATGAGTAAGTCATTCACTACTTTTACCTTCTTGAAACGAGGCAGTCAAGGTTAAAGTAAAGGGGCTCTGAACCGAACAAAGATATGTCGTAATTAAGCAACGTAATGAAGGTTTCAGCTACAGGGCTATTGCCAAGATGTTAAATATCCTCGTCAGTGCCATTGGATCGATTATTATGAAGCGGAAGACGTTTGGAACCAACAAAAACCTCCCCGAACTGGCCCTCCACGGAATATCTCTCCTCGAGCAACTCAGAAAATGCTAAGAACAATCGAAGTGAATTCAATGCTAACTCGAAATGAGATCCAAGATTATTTGAGAGCAGCTGGTACATTGGTTACTAAAACATCTATTAGTAATGAACTACACAGGAATGGCTTAAAATCCCGTACGCCTTGGAAAACACCTTTGTTGAAAAGAAGGCACGGTTTGTTCAGAACAATGTAGAGGTGCTACAGTGGCCTAGTCAATCTCCTGACTTGAATCCAATTGAACATTTATGGCGATGTTTGATTGAATTTACCAGAGGGACCCCAGAAACATTAATAATTTGCAGGTGTTTTGTGAGGAAGAGTGGGCCAAGATTTCAAAAACAGCAGGGCTTGCGAGGGCTTCCGAAAGACGTCTCCTAGCAGTAATTGCAAACAGAGGCTATGCAACTAAGTATTAAAATATGAAATCAATGTGTCTGAATACTTTTTTCCACCGTCACTTTTGTTTATATTTTATTCTGCATTGTATATTTGGAAATATGTATTTTTTTCTTAGTAATTCTTAATTTTATATCAAAATACATCACCGGTTTGAATTTAAAGCAAAGCAGTCCACACTAATGCCCTTGGCAAAGGCATATATCCAACAAGACAGGGTAAGGCCCATCACTCCCTATTTCTTACCCTTACTTGAAGACCGATGTGCAACTACGGGCTTTAAAAGAAAGGAAAACCAGCGTGAGGGGTTTGTCTGAGATTAGATTAGGAGAAAGAAAATATTAATGCATTATTTTAATTAAATTTGACTAGTTTCTACCTTCATCAGTTATTTTTATATACAACTTTCAATTCGGGCCGTTGTTTAGGTCGAAGAAATTATCCTGTGGTGGTGGGCGAAGGAGGAGATACCGCACCAAACCACAAACTCTGGATCAACTAGAGGAGCCTATTCGACATGTTATGGCAACATGCAACCGAACTTATTGCAAAGGTTTATCGAGGCCATACCGAAACGCTAACAGAAATTGGTGCCTACGTTGAATTTTAACAAAGCAGGCAAATTCTACACTGTATGGTCCAAAGTAAATCTAATTTGACTACAATCGACCAATAAATAATGAAGTTATATATAGGGAGTTTCTTTTCACCCACCTGATGCCTACATTGAATATTAACACAGCAGGCAAATTCTACTATTGTATGGTCCAACGTAAAGCTAGTTTGACTAAAATCAATCAATAAATAAATAAGTTATTTCCAACAGGGTGTACCTTTTCATCCACACTGTACTTGTGAGTCAGTGCTTTTATTTTGCAATGAACAAGAGCTTTTATCTTGCAATGGATAACTATTACTGTTCACCACTTGTCGCAGCTAATGAGTTAATGATGAACCTAGCGAGCAGGTGACATGTACTACATCTGTGATTGCATTGAGTACATACAGTTAATTGCCCGATTTATTTTTCGACCACACGGAGAGACTAGACATGGTCACACACACACACGTAGCGTAATCGGATGTTCCAGTCATTCTGCAGGGAATGGTTGTTGGCAGATCGTAACACGACACATGGGCGCAATTAACGCAGGTCTAATTGAAATCTTTCCACAACGGCCGCAAATCTATTGGAATGGTATTCACCACTAATGTCATTTGCGATGAATTGGGAACGACGAACCCACATTTTAACGATTTTTATCGATGGTTTTCGTCCAATGCTGGTAATTCGAAACGTAATTAACATGGTTGTTATTAAATATATAACTTTCTATGAATTGTGAGTATTAATTGAATATTAGAAAAGAACTGGTCTGTTTAGTCGCTCAATAGAAACCGTCATGTGACCAACGTCTTTTGGCAGCTTGTTGTGTTGGGGGAGATCAATTAAAACAAATGGAAAAACGGGTTATCAATAAGTTAATTCTCTTGCCTTTTGTTGGGCTGTGATCACTAAGAAAAAGTCCTAATTTTCAAAAACCAAGTATCGACACTGCCAGACACAAACTAAGGGACACATTTAGCATGAACTTACATTATAAATTGAACTCGAACTAAAAACCTATTTGGGGTGTGGGGACGTTAAAAAAAAACCAAAAAATCGCTTTTAAAAAAAAACGTAATAAGGAGTAAAGGTTTAAATTTTCAGCCCTCTGGCTCTGTTGGAGCGGCCAGTACGTGCGACACATACCTAGCCAGCCAGACCAACTTAAAAACTGAAGTAACTTTAAAAAATCCAAATTTTCAAAAACCAATCTTGAACACTGGATACAAACAAAGGTGCCAATTTAGCTTAAACTTACATTATAATTGGACCCCCACTAAAACTATTTGGGGGAGGGGGTTAAAATGAAAAAAATCGTTTAAAAGATTTCTTTTAAACGTAATAAAGAAGGAAATTTTCAGCCCTCACTGAAGAAACCTATGTTGATGTTGACAGTTTTGGTTGACGGTTTCTAATATTGAGGTTTGTTATTATAAACTCATTTAGTAAGTGCAGGTTTCCCCCGCTATCCGAAAGTAGAGCATTCCTTTCGTTAGCCGAATTGGCGTAAAGCGAGGAAGCAACTACCATTAATTTATATGGGAAACAAACCCAAAATTGTGATTTTGCCAAATGAATACAACGGTTTCGCAGTCGGTTGACTTAATACAATAATAATTTTAGCCTCGAGACTTGGAATCTAATCCCTAGACAGCACATCCCCATTGCTTTAAGAGGGTTAGAGTGAGAGGAATATTGATATCAGCTGTTTAGTTTGGTTTCTAAAAACCTTTTTTTCTTCGTACTCTTCTTTAATAGGACTTATGCTTTTATTGCAATTGATTCCAAATGTTTTCAAGCGTTTTTGTCCAGTGGGGACTTAGGTATTGAGGTTCCCGAGAAAGGGCGCTTTAATATTTATTATTAGTTGATACCCGTAAAAAATTCACGGATATATTTGAATTTCTATGAAACATTTTTTTAAGAAAATAAATAGTGAAACCTTTCAGTTCAAGAGCCCGTTGTTTCAAAGGATAGGTAGGAGGTATTTATCAGCAAAATTGTTACCCCTGAGTGTAAGAGTCCAGTGTTAAAGACAGCGGACCAAGAAATCCACACTGTTCCTTATTAGAGTAGATTGTAGTCAATATTATTAAATAAGCCGTTCGTATTTGAAGATTATTGCTTCTTGGTTATCTCGTATAATTCTTTCTCGGCTTCTTTTTTTAAAAGTTAACCCATTTACTGCGACAGGTGACGAAGAGTAATACTTATCCATTGCTAGATAAAAGCCCTGACTCACAGATAGAACTGAGTTGCCATCAATCACGGTAAAACATTTTATTAAGTTAGCCATAGAACTGCAATGACGGAAATTCGTCATTAATTGGTTAAAGTCTTTCCTGTTTTAGAAAGAATAAGCAGATGTTCATGCGTTCTATTTTAACTATAATGTTTCCTTGTTATCACCTCAACGAAAAATAAATAAATCAGCCATTAGAAGGCATACATCAATCCAATACACAATGCGGAACCACGTTCATAAAAGAAAT
>VCCN01000644.1:856102-867432 GCA_006491835.1 Architeuthis dux
AACCTCTTCTAGAGCCTCTCCTTCTATCTTCATGGTCTTTTTGGGTACTTTATCATTTATCTACATATGGTAGATTTGATTAGACAATGTGGAAAAGAAAATCTATCTAAACACCCTGCTCTTTTCCCCCACCCACTTTATAGCTCCTACACTGGACCTATCTAAACCATCCCAGCCCATAGCCCCATAAGCAACTCCCAACTGAACAAACTAGGTCACCCAAGCATACAAAACATCCTTCATTTCATTTCATTTCTGCTACCCAGCATGGATTGTGCACATCTCTGCTAAAATCTCTTCTGATGATGTCGCTCACAACAACGAAATGCATAAAGATTCATCTTCATGATAATAAATATTTTTAAGACGTAACACGCTTTTCTCAATCTTTCTTTTCCACATTGTCTAATCAAATCTACCATTCTGTCGGATTCCCTTACATCGACACAACAAACATATATATATATATGGAAAGGCAGTAGTCAGAAACATACACATTCACTTGCCTCATTATTCTAACCGATTATATATTTTAGGCACATGATATAACACTGCTGCCAGGCTGATATGGGTTTCCAATTAATTATTAATTATTGTTTTTATAATTATCATATTCTGTCAGATATAAAATTATCCATTCCTTGATTTCATACTGTTGACATAGGTAGCCACTTCATATCACGTGCCTGAAAAATACAATCGGTTAGAATAAGGAGGCCAGTGAATGCGTATGTTTCTGACCACTGCTTTCCATGAGAGTACCGTTAGCTTAGTGGTAAAGTGCAAGACCACATATCCCTATATATAAAGTTGGTAGAGGTTATTTGACAATGTGGAAATGAAAGATTGAGAAAAGTGTGTTACATCTCAAACAAACTTATTATTATTAAGATCAGCCTTGATGCATTTCACTGAGTTTCATTCGGCATCTTCAGAAGCTCTCTTGCAGTGCAGAAAATGCACGTCTGTACAATCCGATTTCTGTTTGATTGTGGGAAATGTGTACTGAGCTGTGAAAAACAGAGAGTGTTGGTAGTAGGAGAGTGGGTGGGGCGATAAGTCCTGTGTGTTTAGTCAAACATAGGTCAAATCCTGGTTATCTGTGTGCCCAGTATGAGGTGAGTGTCTAGATAGCTGAGTTTATGACTATCAGCTTTGCATACATATATAAACATACATACATATAAATATATGTCCACATAAATATATATAAATATATATATACAAATATATAAAGTTATAATGTATGTATATTTGTACTTTTATAACTTAAGAACTACCCATCCTAGACAAAAAATAAAACTACCATCAAATTCAGCCCAATTTATCCATACCACAAACCTTTAGGTCAAATTTAGAAAAAAATGTCTGAAAACTATCCAGCTGACCGCCTGTAACCTGCAGTCAGTCAAAAGTAGTTCATGTATTTGTGGAGGTGACTATATACAACAGCTGAAGCTAACACCACCCACTGGAGGCTTTCCGCAGGAACTAGCTGAAAACTGCTCGATATGGCAAGTTTTCAGCTAGTATATGTATATTTTCATGTGTTTTGTGTATTTGCGTATTATTGTGGTGTTTATAATTTTCTATAGTTTTGAGAAGGATCATTAACATTTTCTATAGTTTTGAGAAGGATCATTAACATTCAAAGAGTTTTTCATACAAATAAACACTGTCTTGTTTATATTGTTCACACAATGTTTCGGACGATTCTTATTCATCATTTTGATTGGTAAAATCCATGGTGAAATTGTCCAAAAATATATTCTGGGAATTTATTTCCAAAATATCTGACAAAGGCAGAAGAATGAATCAATCGAAACGTTGTGCGAACAACATAAACGACTAGCATTCCCAGGGAAACTATGAATCACTGCCACCTATATATGCTTGTTTTTATCTTGTGAATTAAACAATGGTAGTGGGCTGCAATAACTAAATGGTCCAAATTTTCAAAATACAAGTGAGAATGTTGCTGGACACAAACTAAGGGATCAATTTGGCATAAACTTAGATTGTAAATTGAACCCCCACTATAAACCTATTTTGGGGGGAATTTTCAAAAAACAAAAGAAAACATTTTCTCTACTTATTCAGGGGAGTGTGTGAGCAAAATTTCAAATTTCTACTATGAACGGTTAGTGATGGGCAAAGTCCTGATATATATTTCATCAAATTTTATATCTGACAGAATATGATAATTATAAGGACATTTATTAGTTGAGAACCTATATTTGCCCGGCGCCAGTGTGAGTGACTGCTAAACAAGTGGTCCAATTCGTAAATGTGAATAAAGAAACGAACTTCATGCGGGGATCAAACCCGCGTCTGTCCTGGAAACAACCCTATACGCAGGTTCTGCTCCACTGCCTAACGAAGATCTCATGGTCGGCAGGAGTCTTTTGTTGACTTCTCTACTCTCATGTTCGTATTTTTTAGGCATAAATATAATGTGGTTCTCTATGTCGACAGTATGAAATCAAATGATGGATAATTTTATACGGAGCACAGAGTTTGTTTCTTTATTCACATTTACGATTTAGGCCGCTCGTTTAGCAGTCGCTCACACCGGCACCAGGCAAATATAGGTTCTCAACTAATAAATGTCCTTATAATTATCATATTCTGTCGGATATAAAATTTGATGAAATATATATGTATCTATGTATCAGGACTTTGCCCATCACTAACCGTTCATAGTAGAAACTTGAAATTTTGCTCACACACTAGCCTGAATAAGTAGAGAAAATGTTTTCTTTTGTTTTTTTGAAAATTCCCCCCAAAATAGGTTTATAGTGGGGGTTCAATTTACAATCTAAGTTTATGCCAAATTGATCCCTTAGTTTGTGTCCAGCAACATTCTCACTTGTATTTTGAAAATTTGAACTATTTAGTTATCGCAGCCCACTCAACTAATAAATGTCATTATAATTATCATATATATATATATCAATTAGTTTGTAGCCTGATGATAAAAACATTTTTCTTTCAACAAAGTTTTTCTTAAAAATCTCCAGAACACATGAATAACCTAAACACATCAACAGTATTTAAACCAGTGTTGTTGGTAGTGGTGATTAACAAGAAGGATTTCAATTGTCTGAAAAACTCTTTGAGTGTATTTGTTTAATGTATTTCTATATATTTGTGTGTTCAGTGTATTTGCCTATTTTACATGTTTGGTGTATTTGTGTATTTTTTGTGAGAAGTTTATATACAACTTGTATTCACACTTTATACTTCTACCTTATGTTGAATAACATTTACTCCTGAATTTCTCCATCCTATGCAGACTAATCGGATCTTTAGATAAAATACCTTTTATGATTCTAGAATGGGTGAAACCCAATGCTTTCCAGCCAGTAGTTTACGATGGCTTGCAGCTCAGATAGCTTGCTTGTACACTGTGTTATTAGAAACTATAAACCAAAACAGTCACCAGAACTGTCAACATAGGTTTCTTCAGTTTTCAAGTTAGTCCAGCTATGTATGTATGTATCATGCATACAGGTCATACCAATGGAGCTAGAGGGCTGAAATCTTCAGCATTTACTCATTATGCCTAAAACAACCTTTTTTTTTTTGTTCTTTGAAAATTCCCCATAATAGGTTTTTAGTGAGGGGTTCAATTTGCCATGTAAGTTCATGCTAAATTGATCCCTAGTCAATCAAAACTGTCAACATAGGTTTCTTCAGTTTTCAAGTTGGTCCGGCTATGTATGTATATATCATACATACAGGTCGTATCAATGGTGCTAGAGGGCTGAAATTTTCAACATTTACTCATTATGTTTTTTTGTTCTTTGCAATTTCCCCCCAATAATAGTTTTTTTAGTGGGGGTGGTTCAATTCGCCATGTAAGTTCATGTTAAATTGATCCCTAGTCAACCAAAACTGTCAACATAGGTTTCTTCAGTTTTCAAGTTGGTCCGGCTATGTATGTATGTATCATGCATACAGGCCGTACCAATGGAGCTAGAGGGCTGAAATTTTCAGCATTTACTCATTATGCCCAAAAAACCTTTGTTTTTGTTTTTTGAAACTCCCCATATAATAGGTTTTTAATGGTTCAATTCGCCATGTAAGTTCATACTAAATTGATTCCTAATCAACCAAAACTGTCAACATAGGTTTCTTCAGTTTTCAAGTTGGTCTGGCTGATTGGCTATGTATATATGTATCATGCACACAAGCCATACCTATGTAGCTAGAGGGCTGAAATTTAAATATTTACTCCTTATTATGCTTAGAGAAAACCTTTTTAAATAGGTTTTTAGTGGGGGGTTCAATTTGCCATGTAAGTTTAAGCTAAATTGATACCTAGTTTGTGTCCAGTACCATTCACGTTTATTTTTGGAAATGTTTTTGAAAATTCAGACTTTTTTAGTGATCACACCAATGGAGCTAGAGGACTGAAAATTGTATACTAAATTGTTTGTGTAGTTAGGCAGCAGCCAAGCTTGATTTTTGAAAATACAGATTATTTTAGTGATCACTACCCAACAAAAGGCAAGAGAAGTAACTTATTCATTGATCACTCCTTTTTCCAACACTTTTAATTGAACACCCCCAACACGACATGCTGCCAATAGATGTTGGTCATGTGACGGTTTCTACTGAGTGACCAACCAGATCTGTTATTGGTAGCAATTTATCATTTAGATTGGTAAATTCCATGGCGAAATTGTCCTCAAATATGTTCTGGGAATTTATTTCCAAATTGTATTTTGCCCAATGTATGGGGGAAAGGAAAAAATCACCAGCAGACCAATTATATGGACAGTGGTCAGATTTTGGCCTTGATGACCATAAAATTGATTCAATAAACCTAAGTTCCTAAAAATAGTTAATTTCTGAGTGGCCAAACTGCAAGAGAAATCCACAGTGACCATTCTGGTGTCCAGTTATGCTTGATTTTGTTATGACATAGTGATCTAATCTCCGAAACATGTCACATTGGGAATTAATGGAAAAGTGAATTTGGAGTTAGTTATTTTTGCCGTATATTTTATTTGGATGTTGCAGAGAGACAGTGTGGGAAGAATGGAAGGAAGAAAAGAGCGAAGGAAATGATGAGGCCAAGGAGGGGAAGATGTGGGGAAAGAGAGAGAAGTTGATGTGTAGATGAGGAGGGAGAAGAGGAAGGAAAGAGTAGAAAGAGAGAGAGGGAAGTGGAGAAATGTAAAAGAAGGAAGAGGTTACCAACATAGTCCCCTCTGAGCTGTGTGTGTACACGTGCACATACATTTTGCAACCAGTGCGCAAAGGAAATTAATGTGTGCACAAAAGGTCAAATAGCTGAAATAATGTGGTGATTAATAAATGTATAAAATAAATATGCATATATTTGTGTGGTTGGTGAATTTGCCTATTTTACATGTTTGATGTATTTGTATATTTTACATGTTTGGTGTATTTGCCTATTTTACATGTTTGGTATATTTGTATATTTTACATGTTTGATGTATTTGTATATTTTACATGTTTGGAGTATTTGCCTATTTTACATGTTTGATGTATTTTCCTATTTTACATGCTTGGTGTATTTGCCTATTTTAGATGTTTGGTGCATATTGGATCTTTGGATAAAATACCTATTATGATTCTAAGAATGAGAGAAACCCAATGCTTTTCAGGCAAAAATTGACATCAAAATAATATATACATTTACTATTTTACATGCATGGTGTATTTGTCTATTTTACATGTTTGGTGTATTTGTCCATTTTACATGTATGATGTATTTGCCTATTTTACATGTTTGGTATATTTGCCTATTTTACATGTTTGGTGTATTTGTCTATTTTACATGTTTGGTGTATTTGCCCATTTTACATGTTTGCTGTATTTGCCCATTTTACATGCATGGTGTATTTGCCTATTTTAGATGTTTGGTGTATTTGCCTATTTTACATGTTTGGTGTATTTGTATATTTTACATGTTTGGTGTATTTGTATATTTTACATGTTTGGTGTATTTGTCTATTTTACATGTTTGGTATATTTGCCCATTTTACATGTATGGTGTATTTGTATATTTTACATGTTTGGTGTATTTGTCTATTTTACATGTTTGGTGTATTTGTCTATTTTACATGTTTGGTATATTTGCCCAATTTACATGTATGGTGTATTTGTATATTTTACATGTTTGGTATATTTGTCTATTTTACATGTTTGGTGTATTTGCCTATTTTACATGTTTGGTGTATTTGTATATTTTACATGTTTGGTGTATTTGTATATTTTACGTGTTTGGTGTATTTGCCTATTTTACATGTTTGATGTATTTGCCTATTTTACATGTTTGGTGTATTTGCATATTTTACATGTTTGATGTATTTTCCTATTTTACATGTATGCTGTATTTGTCTATTTTACATGTTTGGTGCATACAGGATCTTTGGATAAAATACCTTTTATGATTCTAAGAATGAGCGAAACCCAATGCTTTTCAGGCAAAAATTGACATCAGAATAATATATACTTTTACTTATTGAAAATAATATCTCAGCTAACTGATTCTGAAAACTAATGTTGTATAGCTATATTGGACTTGGAGTAAAAGGAAGACTTGAAACTTGGTTTATAAAAATATGATGATATATTTTTATTTCATCAAATACATTGTGCCGTGGCGGAGAATGAAGAGTGGGTGAAAGATAATGAGAGCCAACAGACTTTTCTTACAGGTAAATTGGTCTTGTGTCTTCCCAAGCCTAGGCAGTCTCTCTCTCTCTCTCTCTCTCTCTCTCTCTCTCTCTCTCTCTCTCTCTCTCTGGCTTTTTGTATTGTATATATAATAAATAAAAAATTCTATAAATGTATTCATTTATTAGAATGAAATAAGCCTGTGTGTATATGTATAATACATGTTCGTTAATATCTAAGACTTGTCTATTTAGCTCAGTCAGTAAGACAGCCTCCTGGCAATCAGTTGGTCGTGAGTTCAAATCACGGTAGAGGAATGTGAATTTTAAATATCAGTTTACACCCCTAATTTTGGTGAGGATCGTTCTTGTTGTCCTTGTTACGGTAGGAAAGTCAACTCCAGACTTTGTACTGGAGTTTGACATAATCTTACCTAATGCAATCATACTTATACTAAGTTAAAACAATACAGATATAGGCTGTGCCAAAATTATCTTGAAACAAATTCATGTTTACAGTTGCACACGCATTCAATGTACACATACACCCAACAAAACATTATTGCACACAGACTACTAAAATTTATAGGACGATGACTACTAAAAATTAGAGGACCACAGACTACTAAAAATTAGAAGACCACTGACTACTAAAAATTAGAGGACCACTGATTACTAAAATTTAAGGACCACTGACTACTAAAAATTAGAGGACCACTGATTACTAAAAATTAGAGGACCATGACTACTAAAAATTAGAGGACCACAGACTACTAAAAATTAGAGAACCACTGACTACTAAAAATTAGAGGACCACTGATTACTAAAAATTTGAGGACCACTGATTACTAAAAATTTGAGGACCACTGACTACTAAAAATTAAAGGACCACTGATTACTAAAATTTATAGGACCATGACTACTAAAAATTAGAGGACCACAGACTACTAAAAATTAGAGAACCACTGACTACTAAAAATTAGAGGAACACTGACTACTAAAATTTATAGGACCGCTGACTACTAAATATTAGAAGACTGCTGACTACTAAATATTAGAGGACCACTGACTATTAAAAATTAGTGGGTATATTGGTTACAAATATGAAGGATAAAATGAAAGTGTACAAAGAGCAGATGAAGGTAGTTAATTATGATGAAGAATAATGAGACAAGTCTGGTTAGTCACACAATAGAAACCATCATGTGACCAACGTCTTTTGGCAGCAAGCCGTATTGGGGGTGATTAATTAAAAAATTGGAAAAAGGGGGGATCAAAGAATAAGTAACTTCTCGCATCTTTTGTTGGGCAGTGATCACTAAATATTTGTTGATAAATTCGAAAACGGGGTGATCAAAGAATAAGTTACATCTCTTGCCTTTTATTGGGCAGTGATCACTAAAACAGCCCTAATTTGTTGATAAATTCGAAAAAGGGGTGATCAATGAATAAGTTACATCTCTTGCCTTTTATTGGGCAGATATCACTAAAAAAAAGTCCAAAATTTCAAAAAACAAGCATGTAAATTGCTGGACACATACTAAGGGACCAATTTAGCATAAACTTACATTGTAAATTTAAATCCCAACTAAAAACCTATTTGGGGGGAAAATTTTCAAAAAAACAAAACAATCCTTTTTTTCTAGACATAATAAAGAGTAAATGTTGAAATTTTCAGCCCTCTAGTTCCATTGGTCATGTATGCGCGACGCATAGAAAGATATCCAGACCCACTTAAAAACTGAAAAAACCTATGTTTATGTTGACAGTTTTTGACGGTTTCTAGTAAAACTCATGAACCATTCAGAAAGACAAAAAGCAGCTGAATGAAATGAAGCAGCAAGTTTTGCTTTTTTTCCAAATCCACTTGAATGAATGAAAATTTTGTTGAATGCAAATAAAATTTGATTAACCAATGAACTGTGAAGGCCCGTGGCCTTTTATGACCCATGGGAAGGTTTTTCTTTTATTTCTATACTATTAATATTATTATTTTCACTTTTCTCATTTCTTTGTTTTTTGGGTTTTTTTTCAGTTTTTTTCTTCCCCATTCCCGCATATTTCTTTCTTTCTCATTTTGTCGAGTTCTTCTTTATTGCTTTCTCTCTTTTTTCCTTCCTATTTTCTTATGTCTTTTTTGGGGGCTTCACAATTTGTTTTCTTCTTCTTTCTCTTCTTTCTTCTTTAACAGTGCAGTGGTTCCCAACCTGGGAGCTGTAGACCCCTGAGGGTCCACAAAGGTATTACTGGGGGTCCATAGGCAGATCTTTCAAAAGCCTAGGGTCCATATTAAAATTCATTTAAATAAACAGGGTCTCTTTGGTAATGAAAAGGTTGGAAACCATTGACTTAGTGAGATTTGTTATTGTATAATGTTAGTAGAAATGCAATAGGTGAACTACATAATTCATAAAGCTTTTGGGGACCCCTTCTATTGGGGGGGGGGGCGATTTGAAATAGCCCCTCTCCTCCCTCAGCTAAGCCCCTGCTGGTAGCTTGTGCTGACAAACTGCATCTTATTTGTATGCATGACATGTACGTCATGAATCAGATTAAAAATTAGTAAAAAATTTGAGATTTGGGGGCACGGGGTACTTGGCTCCTTGAGGGGCCCCCACTCGAACATTTAGTGAGATTTGTTATTGTATAATTTTATTAGAAATGCAGTAGGTGAATACCTATACATAAAACCTTTTGGAGCCCCCTTTCCATTGGGAGCCCTCAGCTACACCCCTGTTCCTATTCCTCTTCTTTTTTTCCTTCTGTTTCTTCTCTCTTCTTCTTTATCTTCTATGCCTCTTCTCTTTTCTTTCTTCACTCACTTCTTTATTCCCTTTCTTTTTAATTCATCGTATTCTCATTCTTTTCTTTTTCATTTTCTCTTTCATTTTCTTTCTCTTCACCTTCCTTCTCTTTGATTTCTTTAATCATTTTTTTTTAATGATTACTTTTTTTCTTCTTTCGCTCACCAACTTTGGGTTCATCTCTTCTTCCATCTTTACCCTGGGATCCAGTTTTGGACTCTACTGTTTTACTTTCTCTAATTTACATTTTATAGACATTTTACATTTTTATAAACTTTTACTAATTCGTAGACCAGGGAATGAATAATAAAAGAAGTTTAATAATCATTCTTTTCTATCTGTTTCTTTTTTTCCTGCCTGTCTTTCTTTTCTTTATTCTCTTTTCTTTTCTGCCTGTCTTTCCTTCTTTCTTTCTTCTCTTTTCTTTCTTTCCTGTATTTATTTCTCTTTCTTCCTTTCTTTCTCTTTTCTTTCCTGTCTTGCTTTTCTTTATTCTCTTTCTCTTTCTCGTCTGTCATTCTTTCTTTCTTCTCTTTTCTTTCTTTCCTGTATTTCTTTCTCTTTCTTCCTTTCTTTCTCTTTTCTTTCCTGTCTTTCTTTTCTTTATTCTCTTTCTCTTTCTCGTCTGTCTTTCTTTCTTTCTTTTTTCTTCTCTTTTTCTTTCTTTCCTGCCTGTCTTCTTGTTTTTATTTCTTCTGTTTTCTTTTCTTCTCTGTCTGTCATTCTTTCTTTATTCTCTTTTCTTTCCTGTCTGTCATTCTTTCTTCTCTTTTCTTTCCTATCTGTCTGCCATTCTTTCTTTCTTCTCTTTCTTCCCTTTTTCTTCTTTACTGTCTGTCTATGTTTCTTTCCTTCTAACAATGTCTCCCTATTCTATCTACTTTTGAGCCCTGCAACTATTCATCTTTCTTTCTTCTTAACATCAACGGATTTTTCTTCAAAACCTTTTCTCATTCATTCCTTTTTTTCTTTCCTTCCTTCTCTCCTCCTTCTTCTTTCTTTTCCTCATTCTTGCCTTCCTTTCCTTCCTTCCTTCCTTCCTTCATTTTCTCTTTCCTTTTTAACCTTCTCTCCTCATCCCTTTACACTCTTCCCCTTTATTCTCTTTCCCCCATCCCATCCCAATACCCCCCGCCCACCATTTATTCTTACCTCTACCTTCCATTCACTCCTACTTTCCATCTTTACCATCATCTCCATAGCAACTTGCCCATGGCAGCCCAAACCATTCTTGGTTACCGAGTAATGCCACTAGAAAGCAATATTCCTGATACTGTTCAAAATGTTCATCTCAGCGGGATGTCTTTTCGCAATGACATGCACCAGCGACCAGTTGCAAGGGATATAACCCCACCCCCAATAGCTTCACAAATGCATGCACACATAATGGCAGGGGGGTTTTAGGGAGTGGAACTGCGGAGTATCTATGGTTGGAAATAGTATGCACAAGCAGACAGACATATATTCATATACAAACAGGTGGTGAAAGAGATGCATGCACAAATAATATACAAAGTAGCATACATATAAATTTATATACAGCCATGTGTTGACTTGTGTCTGGTTTATATTCTGGTAATATGGACGCAACTCAATCTAAGCATAAGTTGATCATTATAGGGTGAAGTGAAATATATGCACTGCAAAACATAAGATACCATACATATTTACCTAGACCTCTATTTTCTACATATGTATTCCTTGCTTTCCAAAGAGAAAGGAACTAATGTCATCCATTACCTTTCTTCCATAAAGTCATTAACTCAACCCAGCAAGGTGTCTACTCTTTTACATTCTTCCTCTCGCCTTCCTTGTCTGGAGATCTTGAAGTAAACATGACGTATACACTGCATTCTCTTTAGCAAGCTAACAA
>VCCN01000644.1:972868-984220 GCA_006491835.1 Architeuthis dux
CCGTCATTCGCAGTTGCACCATAGAACTGCAATACTGAAATTCACATAATCAGCAATAATGGGTTTTAAGCTCTTAAGGGGATGTATCTACGATCGGACACAAGTCAGTCATGAGTAAGTCGACATATGACTGTATTATGGGTGACTCAGCTGTTTGGAAATAATTTTTTCTTTCCTCAACTGCTTTCTTTTTCATCAGATTTAAATATAAGCATATTCAGGTATTTGCTGCGTCTCAGGTTCTGTTTGTCTTTCCATCAATAGGATCATCAATAAGCATTCATTTTCTGTGAATCCTGTGGGTCCATCTGTGGCACTGGCAGCAGAGAATCTACACAATAGTTTTATTTACAATCTATTGTCTGTTACAATTCTCTAGCATTGAATGAAAAGAATGAATGTGAAAGACTTAATGATGTTTCCAAAGGAAGGTAAATATAAGCAGTATACATATATACAAACACACATTATATATATAAAAGACCACAGTATAACCAATATTTGTGAATAGGCGAAACCTAAGTGAAACCAGGTCAACAAAAGAAGAGGAAACAAAACAAAATTCCAAGAAGTCACCAAAAACTTTAACCACAATTCTCCAGTCCTGTTTTGATGAATATGGACAAGCATGAAACATGATGTTAACAGGTGCCTATAAGGCTTTTTTTTAATACTTTATTTTTATCCCCCCCTGCTCAGAATACATAATGGCCCCTGCAATTTCAGGGATTGAAAACAGATTTTGTGCTTGTTCAAATACTTATGAGAACTACTTTTTCATGTATGAATTATCATTGATAAAAAAGTATTTGTCATAAGTATTTGAACAAGCACAACATCTGTTTTCAATCCCTTGAGATTGCAGGGGCCATTACGAATTCTGAGCAGGGTGGGTGTTAAGTAAGTATCATGAGTTATTCCCCTTAAGCAGAAGATTTCCACTGTTTTACATTCTGGTCAACGAGCAGCCATGACTGATTGTGTTCATAAGTAGAATAAAGAGCTTGGTAGAGACACACATGTTTGGTTGACCGCAGTCATTATATAAATAAAGGATCTCTGTAAGTACCTCTTCTGTTTGCATTTTTAATCTGTTAATATCTGTCATTAAACCAAGCTTACAGGGGGGATACAAATTAACTTACTAGTTTGGCAACTCTTCCATATAGCAATCTAAGATCACTTTTTTACTCTCCTTGAAAAATTGTGAACAAGATTTTAGAAGGATAGAAACAAAAACGTTTAGTAGTGAGTTGGTGGTAAATCTCTCTGTTTTGAGAGAGATAGAGAGAGAGAGAGAGTGTGTGTGTGTGTGTGTGTGTGCTTGTGTTGCTAGATTTTATCAGCAGTATGGCAGTGGGGCTTTAATTGATCTGAGTGTACATTCTATGATCAAAACATTTGGGGAAAATCTGGTGGTAATTCTCTCTGTCTTGAAAGAGTGTGTATGAGAGTGTGTGTTTGTGTTGCTAGATTTTATCAGTACCACCTTTATTCAGATAGAAACCTTGGTCCATGCAGACATGACACACCGCTTTCTTTGATTTTCCTTTTGAAAACGACCTAAGAAGTTGAAACATGTTAAGGTATTAAATAAATTTCTTGCAAATTATTCTGAGTCACCACATTGTCTTTTCCTAGTATCATTATGTTGGATAACCTTTATCCTATTGTACACCATATATTTATATGATGGAACAATGTGCAAAAACTTGAGGGAAAGACACACACTTGCCAAAATGTTTTACTGTTCCCATCTGTTTAAGTAGCAGCTGAGAATTGCAATATCACAATAATCCTCATTATCATTAATCACTCCTACTCACAACATTAGTTTATTGCTGGGTTTAGGTTATTCATGTGTTCACACATTTATATGTATGAAATCAAATTATGGATAGTTGTATAATAATTATCATATTTATATGTATGTATCTATCTATGTAGCCGGACTTTGCCCAGCCCTAACCGTTCATAGTAGAAACTTGACATTTTGCACACACACTCCCCTCAATGTGTAGGGAAAATAGTTATTTTCAATGATTATTCTTGTTTCAATATTTGGGGGATTTTTGTTAATCACTGCTACCCACAACACTGGTTTATTGCTGGGTTTATTGATCACTGCTTCCCACAACACTGGCTTATTGCTGGGTTTGGTTATTCATGTGTTCTCACATTTATATGTATCTATCTATGTATCTGGACTTCGCCCAGCCCTAACAGTTCATAGTAGAAGCTTGAAATTTTGCACACACACTCCCCTCAATGAGTAGGAAAATGTTTTGGCAGAGGTATGTGCTCTCTGAATGGTTTCAAGTTTGTTATTGTATCATATTTTTTAATTGACTCATGACCTAAGGAATGTGTGTACATGTTTTAATTGAATTCCATATAATTTCCTTCAGAGGACTTTTCTATATATGTAGGCCTACCATATTTATTAGTGTATCATATTTTTTAATTCTCTTATGACCTAATGAATGTGTGTACATTTTTTAATTGAATTCCATATAATTTTCTTCAAAGGACTTTTCTATATATGTAGGCCTACCATATTTTGAATAGGTTTATATTTCAATCTTTATTATTATTGGATGAAGTAATTGTATTACATTATTTTAATTAAACTTGACTAGTTTTTAACTTCATCTTATTTGAAATTAACTAAAATTAAGATGAAGGTAAAAACTAGTCAAATTTAATTAAAATAAGTTTCATCTGCATAAAAAACTATGTTTAACCCTTTATAGGGCACCCCTAAAAATATTTTAGATATCCAAACAGCTTTTTTGTATATTAAACTAGACCTAATTACAAGATATTTTCAGTTGCAAGTTTTCTGAAATTTTTTTGTTTATGAGGGCAAAACCCCTTCTAATGAAGTGATCATATATGGTGCCTCGCCCCAAAAGTGACCAAAAATGGAAAATATAAAAAAATCAAGTAGAAAGTTAAATAAAACATAGAATTAAAGAATAACGTTCAATAAAATAAATAGATACAAAAAATTGATATTGACAAAAAATAACACATCTGGGTTGATTTAAAAAAATGTAACCTTTGCGGAAGTGGAAGTTACAGTGACCCGGGGGCCTTAGGAAATATGTATATGCGTGGGTGTCCAAAAAACAGGATGTGGAAACTGGAAATGACACAAGCGTCTGCGTTCGAAACCCTATAAAGATCAGAGCCGAGAGGAAGCTCAAGACAGAAAAACTCAGAAGCTCGGAGGACAGAGACCCAGGCAGACCACATAGGGCTGGGAAGGCATAAGACCAAGTTCCCCTGTTGGGAACGGTCTCTCGCCACCCTTATCTCTCTCTCCCACTCTTCATTCTCCAGCCGACAAAATGTATCTTAAAAAATAAAAATATATCACATATTTTTACAAACAACTTTCGAGTCTTCTTTCTTTCCTGGACCCTTTTGTTGGATCACTAAAAGTGGAAATTGTGCTGATTGATTCCTAATTATTGACAATGGATAAAGCAGCATTTTGCAGCTTTCACAGAGGTGATAATCGTGAAATGAGTTCACAAGGAGACAAAACCATTGCCCAGTATACCTTGTGGCATGGATGGGCCTCTTATCATTACTATCACTACTTTTATTATTAACAAGAATTACTTACGCCACAGGAAATTATACCAATTGATTCTTAATTACTGTTGAGTCATTTCACTCTAGTGTGACAGTTGGATAATTTGTCAATTAAGGCAGATGGTTGGAAATGCTGGGCGATATTCATTGCCAAAAGTGCAATATTGAAGATATCAGTTTGACAATCAACAGGAAGTGTATAATTGTAATGAGTTGGGGGTCTGTTTGGAAAGAGCTTCCATTTAGAAGTATTGCGTGTGAGTTCAAATCTCATCATCGTCGCCAGATGTAATGAGTAGCAAAGTTAGTCATAGTCTGTTTAACAAAGACTTAAGGTCTTATTAACAATGAGTCCTGGTCTGAGTAACAATTAGTCTTGGTCTGTATAACAATGAGTCTTGGTCTGAGTAACAATAGGTCATGCTCTGTGTAACAATGAGTCTTGGTCAGTTTAACAATGAGTCACGGTCTGAGTAACGAGTCTTGGTCTGAATAACAACAAGTCTTGGTCTGAGTAATAATGAATCTTGGTCTGAGTAACAATGAGTCTTGGTCTGAGTAACAACAAGTCTTGATCTGAGTAACAATGAGTTTTGGTCTGAGTAACAACAAGTCTTGGTCTGAGTAACAACAAGTCTTGGTCTGAGTAACAACAAGTCTTGGTCTAAATAACAACAAGTCTTGGTCTGAGTAACAACAAGTCTTGGTCTGAGTAACAATGAGTTTTGGTCTGAGTAACAATGAGTCTTGGTCTGAGTAACAACAAGTCTTGGTCTGAGTAACAACAAGTCATGGTCAGAGTAATAAGTCTTGGTCTGACTAACACAAAATCTTCCCTCTAGCAAGACAGACACCAGTCTTTATAGTCTTCACACCTCCCTTTTGGAGAGCACTTCCATTTCGAAAACAATATGGCCACCAGCATTTATAGTCTCCACACTCTCCTTTCTTGAGCACACTTCCATTAGAACATCACAATAACCACTGACACTTGGCCTGCCACATAACTGAAGTACATATTTCCCACCAGTACCAAAGGTCAGTGTTCAAGCCCAGGTAAAAGCAAAGATTTCAAACCCAGTTTTTCATGGTAGGTAGGCCCTCCAAACAAGGAAAATTAGTGTAACACAATTTTCCTTGTCATAAAACTTGTTAATAATGTTTTCAATAAAGCCTTTTCTCTATATTGTATCATCATTCTCTGCTGTATAAGCCTCATCGAGGATGTCATGGGGTTAGGTACATACAGGAAAATGTTAGTAAGACCAACTTCCAGGTTGCCAGGCCTGTCGAAGCTTTGTTCAGCTTACGGCACCTGATATTCCCAAATGTTCACCCATCTAGGTATTGATCAGGTTCGATGTTGCTTAACTTAGGTGATCTAATAAAATCCTGAGTATCCAACTTGATTTGGCTGTAGCCACTTAGGCTCTCAAAGAGGTTCCTCAATCCCAGTCCTTGTGCTAAGAGGCATTGAGTACCATTTTTTAAAAGTCTTTGGTATGACTCGTAAGTGGATTTAACCAGAGATGAGCACTCTCCCACCGGGCAATAGTAATCGATTTCTCTATATTGTTACGTAAATATGATTGTTATTCACTCAATAGAAACTGTCATGTAACCAACATCTTTTGGCAGCATGCTGTGTTGGTGATGATCAATTAAAAATTTGGAAAAAGCGATGATCAATGAATTAGTTACTTCTTTCATCTTTTGTTGGGTAGTGATCGCTAAAAAGTGTCTGAACTTTTAAAAAACAAGCCTGAACAGATCAATTTAACAAAAAATGACATTGCAAATTTAACCCCACACTAAAAACTTATTTAGGAGGAAATTTTGAAAAAAAAAAAAGAAGTTTTTTTTAGACATAATAATGAGTAACTGTTTCAATTTTCAACCCTCTAGCTCCATTGATGTGCCCTGTAAGCATGATAGATAGCCAGCCAGACCATCTTAAAAACTGAAGAAACCTATGTTGACAGTTTTGGTGACAATTTTGGTTGATGGTTTCTAATAAAGCTCTTGTATATATTATTTATATTGTCTTTCTTGGATTCAAATTACATTGCTCACCCCCAACATGGTATGCTGCCAAAAGACCTGTTCTTGGATTAAAATTACATTGCTGCAAATCGAAATACAGAGTTCACTACTTTAATCAAACATTGTCAGTGATTGGATGAGCTTAGCTGCGGACGATAAGGGAAAATAACTTCCATTCAAAACTTGAACTCCTATAGGTTGATGCTTAATTACAAGCCAGTCATTTCACACTGAGATGACAGTTTGATAATTTGTTAAATGTTTCTCGCCCTTCAGCAGATGTCTTAAATTCTGAGTGACATTTATCTGTCAGAAACTGAAAGAGTTTTGAAGATGACATTATCAGAATTGGCCAGAAACAGGTGCTTCTTCCAAGACATCAATGATAGAAATGTCATCAGAGGAAGAGATTGTTTAAGGGTCCATATCAATCTTTTGCGCAGAGTGCAGAGTAACGTAATGGTGCCATCAAGGAAAACGGAAATGGCGGACCAAATTCAAGATTCGGTTGAGGGCTGTTTATTTTGCACTGATACTCTTAGGAAAGGCATGAATCCACTTCTTCCCCCCAAATTGGTAAATAGCAGGACAGTTGGAACCATTTAGGTCTGTAAGGCAGTACATCTAAGATATGGTTACTCTGAACGAAAAAAAAATGGTCCCAAGCCTTTGTAAAGGAAGAGGGTTGGGCATGTGGTTAGCAACTCTGCCTTGTATAACCTTGTGATAAAGAAAGAATTACAGTACCTCGAATTAAACATCCCTGTATATATGCCTGCTGTAAATGCCTCCATTTGCAATGTAAGTGAAATGCATGAGTGCGCAGGGAGCGGTTTTTATCAGAACAACAGTGAGTGTGGTGCCGTATGTTACGCCAGCTTAATTTGAATATGCGAAAAGTTGCTAGCTACTTTAGGGCACAGGAGTGAGGCAAGGGCAGAATGTGGTGGATCATGATTCGTAATCAATTCATTAATGTGGATGCGAGTGAATTCTTCATAGAGAGATTGTCGTTAGGTAACAGTGTTAGACGGTGTGTCAGTTTTTTTCGCACTCAGCGGTGTACTTTCAGTGACAATCTACTGGATTGTGCGTTCCAGAATTGTTTCATTGACTCCTTTAGTGCATTTGTTTTTGCACTATCTCTGTGAATTCCTGCACATGAGCTGTGTTGTATGTCCTGACTCCTTTAGTGCGTTTGGTTTTGCACTATCTCCGTGAACACAAACTGTGTTGTGTGTTTGACTTTGTTTTCAGGCACGTCAAGCGACCTTAAAAAAAAACTCTACAAACCTATTTGCGACTGAAAACGCAGCAGAGTAGGAGTGACCACCCCTGGATTAACCATAAAGCAGAAAAAGCATGTGCTTAGGGCATCAACAAAGAAGGGGGCACCATATTTTCTTGCAGTTTCACACATGATTATTAAAACTTGTTTATATTGTTTAACATAAATGTTTAAAGTTGAGATTGTATTTTTTCTCTTATATATAGAGTTAATTCAAACATTGAATTGATTCAACCGACCACACAAATACTATTGTAGTAAACTGGTCGTTGTGCTTGGAATGGGCTGGACTTGTGTGTGTGTTGCGCAGCCTGCTATAATTATTATTATTTTAGTCTGCCTCTTTGGGCATCACAATATTTACACATCAACTTCTAAACAAATACAAAATTCATAAAAAACATATTCAAATGTACATAAATACAAACAACATCTTCAATTTAGCACAATTCACAGATAAAACACTCACACTCTCTGACAGATTACAAAAATGTCCTTGTAATCTCATTTTCTTTCCATAATTTAAAAAATTATCTGAGATTATTTTTAAAACTTTGTACACTATTGCTATCTTTAACATGACTAGGCAACTTATTCCAAAAATATATTACTCTATCAGAAAAAGAAATCTAATTGTTTAGTAGTTTTAGTTTTTGCAATCTGTCTTATCAATAGATTTCCAGGTCGAGGAATTGTCATGTAAAATAATTTTCTGTCCGTTATATGATACTACGGCTTCAAAGTATTTCAGTTACTTCTCGTCGCCAATTTATTCTATATCTAAATTTAGATAATTCTAAAAAGTTGAAGTCAAGGGAGATAATTAATAGAAACTACAGAGAATGATCTAATCTGTAATTTTTTATTTATTTTCATTAGATTCCTCGAAGACCGCTGATCCAAAAAACTTCAAACTCAACACTACACAGTTCTGTGTGCTGACCAATATATCTTGTGAATATAAACTTCATACAATAGCCAGTTGTTGAGTAATCATGGTGCATACACACACACAGACTTGTTCAATTGTAGTGAAATAAATTGTATCAATAAAAATAAATTATGAAATATGCTTAACTGCTTTAATAATGATACAAATGGCATAATTAGACATATAATAACTTTAGTTATCCAAAGTTGCTCAACCATGATGAACTGCGCAAGACCACCTGGCTCTTCCAGCATGTGTCGATGGCAGTCGTCTGTGGCAACATAGTGACAGTGGGAACAGACAGAGTTGCCCGTTAAAAGAAAAAAAAAGAAAAATTACCTATTTTGATAACTCTATTGTATCAGTAATACTTGCATTAATTCCTGACCATTGTCAATCCCTTTTTTCCTCATTTGCAAAATATTTCTTTAGTAAAATCATTAGCAGTGTATTCACATTGTACATATAATAGACCTATTCTGTTGGTAATGCTTGCATTGATTCCCAGCCATTGACAATCCCTTCCTTCCCAATTTACAATGTTATTATAAAATCATTTACCTCTGTCATCGAACTTGAAAGGAGGTATATGTTTTTGGTCGGTCTGTTTATTGGTTTGTTTGTTCGCATTTTTTTCTGTCCGCAAGATATCTTTTGGAGCGAATACATGCACAATTACCTCAAAAACAAATAATATTGCCAATTTTATTTTCCTGTTCACAAGATATCTCCAAAAGTTCCAAATGAATTTCATTCAGAATTTCTAGCAGTGTTGACAGATGGCCTCTCTGAGTGCTTTCTAGTTTATAATGCATTCCTACAGTAACATTTTTTGTAATGCTTTTCTTTAGTAGAATCATTAAAAATACATTTACATTATACATATAATAACCCTATTGTTTAATAAACTCTACCTATTAGATTGTTACACATTATTTGTGTATTAGTTCTATGTTTAATGATAAAGTCCCCAACAAGATCATAAAGATAGAGGGAGATACTCTAGAAATGCATTTACCTAGGACAGGTAATTAAGTTAAAGAACGACCATGAAAGCAAAATAAAACGATGCATAACGATAGGTTGGAAAGCATTCGGCATGAATAGTGACATTCTGAAGAGCACTATGTGCCTAAAGCGTAAAGTATACAATGGATACATAATACCAGCTATGACCTACTCTATTGGTAATGCTTGCATTGATTCCCAGCCATTGAGCAGCAAAAATGGAGATGGGCCAGTCACCTAGCAAGAAGTGATAAAAATAGATGGGGTAAAGGACTAAATATTTAGTGCCCATGGGACAGTAAACGCAATAGGAAAAGACCAGACACAAGATGTGGCAGAGTTTAGCACAATCGAGGTTGTCATGGAAGGAGATGGGAACAGCCTTTGTCCAGCAGTAGACTTCTGACTGATGATAATGATAATGATAATGTTAGTTGTTATGTATTCCCTTGTTATTTACCATTGCTAATGAACTTGGAAGAGGTATATGTATTCACTTGTGTATCCGTCTGTCCCTCTGTCCACACTAACATGCATGGATGCATTCAAATGGAAACAGATGATTTACCTCTGTCAGCGAAGTTGGAAGAGCTATATATATTCACTTGTGTCTGTCCCTCTGTCTGACTATCCATCTGTCCCTCTGTCCACACTAACATGCATGGCTTCATTCAAATGGAAACAGATGATTTACCTCTGTCAGCAAAGTTGGAAGAGGTATATGTATTCACTCGTGTCTGTCCCTCTGTCCACACTAACATGCATGGATGCTTTCAAATGGAAACAGATGATTTACCTCTGTCAGCGAAGTTGGAAGTGGTATATGTATTCACTCGTGTCAGTCCCTCTGTCCGACAATCCATCTGTCCCTCTGTCCACACTAACATGCATGGATGCATTCAAATGGAAACCAATGATTTACCTCTGTCAGCGAAGTTGGAAGAGGTATATGTATTCACTTGTGTCTGTCCCTCTGTCCGACAATCCATCTGTCCCTCTGTCCACACTAACATGCATGGATGCTTTCAAATGGAAACAGATGATTTACCAATGTACTTGTAAGAGGTATATATATTCACCTGTGTCTGTTTGTCTGTCCACACAATATCTCCAAAAATTCTCAATAAATTTCAATGACATTTTGTTGAAGGGTCGGCCCCAGACTATGGAAGAATTGATTAAATTTTAGGGCAGATCCAGGAATGTGTTTTCAGTTGAGTGATATTTTTATTATTCTATTATTAAGAGAGTTAAAATGTGAACAATTAATAAAAAGGGTAGAGTTCAATTTTAAGGGAGGTAACTCAATACGTGTAAATTTAAAGTTTTCTCTCTTGGGATACATTCAATTTTCTTCAAGTTTTTAGTTAGTGTATAGTGTTGGCAGATTTATATGCTCTCTGAGTCCTTTCTAATTAAAATTTATGTTTTGAATGATCCTTGTTATTATACAATCCTGGTTGCTGTAGAGTCAAACTCCACTCCAACTTCTATTCTGACTGAAGATGATTACTGTAACTTTTGTATTGTATATAATAAATAAATAAAGTATTTTGAGTTATTCCCCTTAGGCAGGAGAGTGCTTATCAACTTACAGTAAGGGGGTGCTGTTTTACATTCTGGTGAACAAGCAGCCATATTGGTTTTAGGAGATCGGAGAAGACACACACGTGCATATAGTTGACCGTGGTCATTGTAAATATGTATGAATAAAGGATCTGTGTGAGTATGTGTTTTGTTTGCATTTTGAATCTGTTAATATTTGTCATTATACCAACCTTACATGATAGACAAACATTGAAGAGTTTACTACCCTGAATTAGGTGAGGGTTGTTGTTGCTAGTTCTTGTTGTTCTTGTTACAGGGGGAAAATAAAGTCAACTCCAGTGGACTGGAGTTTAACAAAAATATCTATAACTATCTTTGTATGTGCTTTGTTATAGTGCAAGGCAAATAGAACTTAACACTCCAGACACAAAGAGTAAACATTGAAGGACATGGGAATTTTATGCTCTGTGAAATTGTTTGTCTCCATCACTGTGTTATTTCAAAAAGTGATAAATATATATTTTATGTTATTATCACGTAGACTTTGTTAACTTTTACATAAATCTATAATATACATTTCACACAAACATGTGAGTAATCGGTCTGCACACACGTGAGTTTTCTGCACTGCAAAAGAGCTTTTGAAGACAGAGAATGACATTCTGTGAAATGCATCAAGGCTTATCTTAATGATAATAAATATGTTTGAGCCGTAACGTATATTAAGGGATTTCCTAGTTAGAAATAAGAAGTGCAGTTGGCCAAATGGTTAACAGCAGAGAGAATGGAATTGGTTTGCTGAGTTCAAACTCCAACTGAGACAGTTGCTGTTCATTTTGCACTAATGCCCTTGGGAATGGCATGAATCCACCAGCTATGAGCAAAAAGCAGGACAGAGTAGGTTCTCTAGCCACGGTTGGCTACCAATGGA